>OX421971.1:41582406-41592406 GCA_949128135.1 Parasteatoda lunata
TTACGAAAATGAATGAGGGGGATAAATGAAAAATGTGCTAAAAATAGGTTGACTAATCTTAAAGTTAACATATATATATATATATATATATATATATATATATATATATATATATATATATATATATATATATATATATATAAAAGCTAAACAAACTATATACATGGTTGAATGTAAGCCATCAATCTGCATAAAAGTAACATGAACAAGAATATATGCGTCAAAACTGCATTAAAAAACAACTGAAAAATACTATTCTTTGACAACTTTTGGGGCAATTTTTTTTCTGTATCATGTTTTAAAATCGATAGTTAATCAATATGAGCTCTCAGACTGGTGTGCCGGTCATGCAGAGCATCCACCTACTCCCTATTTCCGGAGTCAAGCCTTCAAGTTGTCGTTATCTTCATGTGGCGAATGTGAACAGGAACTATATTGACAGACATATCAACCACGGAATCGGTATCGAACGATAATTTTTTTTATGCCTTTCCCTTTTTTTTTTCTGATGGGAGTCAAGTTTCAAAGCAGGGAAATGGAAGTTGTTGAAATTTCCTAGAAAAAACTTGTTCAAATAATTTCATTGCAATAATCCTTTTAATGGAATATTAAGCTTCTCACATAAGAATCGAAACATATATTTTATTTATTAATAAAAGCAGTGCAACTGAAAACAATCTAAATTTTTTTTTTTTTAACATATTAAATAAAGTTTTATTTTTTAAAAATATTTTATATAGCTAAACGTTTCATACACAGTTTTTTTTTGTTAGAAAATAAACATAAACCTACTAGACAAACCGTCTTGTATGATCATTTTTGAAAAATTTATTATTATTATAAAAATAAGTAAATAATAGAAAATACTAAATAACATAGCATTGGATTTATGCACTTCCACTTCATAGTTATGTGTATTATATGAAACTGAATATATATATATATATATATATATATATGAATGTATGAGCTAAATATAATGTAAGAAGATTCAATTTTGATTCTTCTTAGTACAATAATGTTGACAACAGAAGTCAACAGCACTTCTACATCTACGTTATATGCAGCCAAAATAACCAAAAGGGCCGTGGTGAGTAATCAAGATCAAGTACATCTGGTTTTTATGACAATTTATAGAATGTGCTATGAAAATATTGCGGAGCTATGTTAAAATTAAAATATTAAGTGTTTAATGAGCGTATCTATGTAGTTTAAAATTCTTTTATTTTTAAGCTATAGTACTTAATATCTTACATTTGTGATTCAAATAAAAAAAAGATAATTGCTATTTATATATTTTGGAAAAACAACAGGCTCATGTTTTAGATAATGTGAACCGGGTTCGAATCTCTGCAATGCCTGGTCGATACGAATTCCTCATCCGGTTTGCACTGACCACAGTGCTGGCGTCAAATATCCTCAGTGGTAGACGGATCAAGAGTTAGAGTCCCCTTGCCGTCAGGCTAACCTTCGGAGTTTTTCGTGTTTTTCCTCTCCATGTAACGCGGGTTAGTTCCATCAAAAAGTCCTGCACGAAGGCAAATTTCTCCCAATAAGTGATCCAGAAGTTAACTTTGTCTTTCTGGATTGGGTTTCAAAATTACACGGTTATGGAGTTGAAACTGGATCGGCTGTTCAACGACGGTTATAATATAAAATATACATTGGAAGTGAAGGAAGTTTTTAATCAGGTAATGAGCTATTATATTCTTTAAAAAATAATAAAAACTAAGGAGTTGAGATAAACTTAGAACAAGGTTTGTAAATCTGATCATCGAAAATTGCAAAATGCGTTAATAAATCATAATGAATACAAATAAAAGTTATAAAAGCTATATTGTATACACAATGTTAAGCGAATTGTGTAAAATTAATCCATAAGTAAAAAAAAAGACAATTTTACGCTATTGATTAGTACTATATGGGTGATTCTTTGGAAACAAAATTTCGTCAAATTTAAAGTATTCAAATCAATCCAATTTTTTTTTGTATATTTATTTAGTTACATTTATTAATATCTTACAGACAACAGTGTAGATTATTGACATTTGCTCCAGAAAAAAAATAAAATAGAAACTCACCAAATTTTGACAAATTAGTTAAGTATATTGAAAGTGAGAGAGTAACACACACAATGAAATAGTTTTTAATTTTACTACACTTTAATTTGCAAAGAAATAGTTAAAACAAAGAAAATAAAGTAAAATTTCATTAATCTTGAAGCTTTCAGAGGAAGCAAAATGCCTGGAAGATATTGGGTAAAGAGCAGACATTTTTGAATTTGTGATATTCTAAGAAATTTTGACACAGTCTCTTTTCCCGGGCCACTTAAAGTCAATATCAGTCTGTTTGCCAGCACGAATAGTAAAGTTAACTTTAATATCTTTATGAACGACTTCAAAAACTTCTCCTAAAATAAAAATGATAATCTTAGGAGTTTTTCAATTAATTTTATAAAAATTTACATTACATTAAAATTAATTTTATGATAATTTTCATCGGAAATTTTTTTATAATATTATTTAAATTTAAAATATTTCAAATCATTTTATTTTACAACTTTATTACATTCCTTAATTTATACAACCAAGCAGCGTTTAAAGACTATGACAGAATTAAATTGTACAGTGATGTTCTTAATTTATCCTTTATATTTTTAACTATCTGTGTTTTGAAAAAAATATAACCTAACGCCTTTGCGTTAGATTTACCATGATTTGTTTAAATTAATTCTTTTATCCACTGTAGAAAAAATCACAAATGTTTTTTTTGTTGATATGTACAGAATAAAATTGTGTATAATAATCAATCATTAAATAAATAAATAACTTTAATTACATACGAACATATTACAATATTTCATAAACTGGGTATTAGGTTCATATTCCCTCTCATACATTATAGTGTTTAAAATTTTTTCCTATAACTGTGTTAATGTCCTGGAATTTATAAGCCAGGAAAATGACAATTTTGCCATTTTACAGCACTTAGCATTACTTTAATTATTTTGGCCTATTTCTTGAAATAATTAAGGTAAATGTGAATAGTTTATGTTATTAATGGTTTCAAGAGGACGGGAAAATGACAACATAAAAACCTACTCACCTTTAAAATTTTTTGAAATGCATTTTGACTCAGAAAGTTGGTTCTTTATCCCTACAATTAGACATGTTCTGATAGGATGGTATTCTAATCAATCTCTCAACCTAAGATATTGATTGCTGGAGCTATCTATTTTGGTTATACGAGGGTTGCTATTTATATTTCTGGCCTAATAATGAAAAAAACAAATATGTAGGATCGAAATTGGTTTTATTGTTTTTCAAAATATTCTCCATGATGATCAATACACTTTTGCATGCGTTTGAATCAATTTTCGATGCACTTTTTCCAGTCCGATTGAGGTAACTCCAAAACATGCGTTTTGAATGCATCAACCGCTTCTTCGGGGGTCGAAAATCGTTGTCCACGTAATTTATTTTTGATGTGTGGGAATAAGAAGAAGTCATTGGGTGCCAAATCAGGGCTGTACGGCGGATGACCCATCAGTTCGATCTTTCGCTCCGTCAGAAATGCCTTTGTTTGAGTCGATGTGTGAGAGCTCGCATTGTCATGATGAAGAATGATTCGCCTGTTCTTCTGCTTTTTTCGAATTTCTCCGATGACTTCTGGCAAACAAATGGTCGTGTACCATTCAGAATTGACCGTCCTGCGTTGCTCTAACGCCACTGTTGCCACATGACCGTTAATGCCGAAGAAACAGGCAATCATTTGTTTCGATGTGCTTCTTCCTCGAACAACTTTTGGTGGTTTTGCCTCGTCTTGGAAGACCCATACAGTTGATTGCTGTTTTGTTTCCGACTCATATGCATAGATCCATGATTCGTCACCTGTGTAGATGTTATACACAGCCTTTGATGTACCTTGAACGCATTTTTCCAACATTTCCTTGCACCAATCGACACGAGCCTTTTTTTGAGCGTTTGTCAGATTATGCGGGATCCAACGCGAAAAAAAATTTTTTACGCTCAAATGTTCATGCAATATTTTAATGATGCTAGGTCATACTAATGTCCAAAGACGCCTCTATCTCACGGTATGTCACATGACGATCTTGCTTTATCACGCACAGCATCGATCTTTTCTGGCACAACAACGGATTTTGGACGACCTGCACGGGTTTCGTCCTGGATCGAACATCGACCACGATTAAATTCGTTATACCAATTTTTTACAGTGCTGTAGGATGGCGCTTTAACGCTGAATAAAGAATTAAGTTCATCGAAGCACTCTTGTCTTGACAATCCACGTCGAAAGTTATGAAAAATAATGGCACGAAAATGTTCACGATTCAATTCCATTTTTTGAAAGAGAAGAACTTTTCAATTTACTGTCAACAACACAAATGAAGCTATAATGGTAAATCGTCTGCTGAATTTATGTTTAAAAATATCAAACTTTCGATTAAAATCATCTGCGGTCACATAGCAACACTTACTCTTGCCAAGGCCAGAAATATAAATAGCAACCCTCGTAAATTACTAAAAAAAAGTGGCCAGGAAAATGACAGATTTTTATGTGACAAACAAATTATTGACAGAAAAAATTATTTGCAACAAAGTTTTTGAAAATAATACCCTCTGCATATATTCTAGAAATGCTTACAACGGTTGAGATAAAAAAAAAATTAGGTATTGAAAACTATATGGGAAGTTTTGAAGCTAGTTATTATTGGAAATATTGTTTGTGACATACCAGGAAAATGACATTTTGATATTCAATTCTATTTTTTAACTATAAAAAACAGTCAATGCTACTGCAAATTCATTTTAAAATGCTAACAGCAATGCTATTAATTAAATTTTATTTTTAAAAGTTCTTTTAGTAGTATAGTATTAGATCTTGGAGCAAGATACTGTGAATTGTCATATTTCGTGAGAATCACCCATGTACTTAAGATTAAGCTTTTTCTTCATAAATTTTGCACGTTGAATTTTCAAAAAGTTTAGCATTACAAAATGGTAAGTGTAATAATTTTCCTTTGTTTTTGTTTTATGTTTTTATTTTTAAAAACTCAAATATTCAATGCACAAGTTTCAAAATTAGCATATAGCAAGAGGTGGATTTGTTTAGTGTTTTATGAAAACATAAAATAAAGCAATGAATGATAATCTAGATTAATAATAACATTATTTCTTTAAAACTCAAACAATAATTTTTATACAAAAGATTACGGGGAAATGAACTCAAGATTTACTGGAAAATTAATAACATGTTTTTATTTATTCTTAAGTAAGTGCATGCCTAACTGAAATTAATTACTTTGTAGATTTAATCTTCTTAAAAGCGGCATTTGTTAAATTTTCTAACTCGAGACAAAATATCATAATGCATATACTTAATAATTATGCCTTTTTGAAATATGTGTTTAGTCAAATAATGTTGATTAAGAAATTTTCTCCAATTTATTTAGGAATAGAAAAGTTTATATTTATTTGTTTTAAAGGTTATTATGCACTTTCCAATTCTCAACTTTAGAAAAGATTCAAACAATCTATTAATTAGTTCGGACAAGGGTAAGTTAAATTTTATTTTTACAACAATGTTTTGTTTAAATTGTTACATGTCCAGATTGCTAGTGATTTTATTAATTATTTTCAAAGAAATTTGAGTATTTGATTTCAACAATGCAGAAATAAATCTCCTTATACAAAACTTAAAATGAATAATTTTTAAAGAAATTAAGTTCCAAATTTAATTTCTATCCAATTAAGAAATATAATTTTTATAATGCACTAAGCTTCTATTTGTATGGTAAGGAAAATTAATTCTTAAGAATTGAAATATTAAATATTGATTTTTCTTAAAGTATTTAATAAGTGAAGATCAAAACATTTTGTTTGTATGCAAAGAGATTTTCGAAAGTTGAATTAATAGGATTTAGAGATTCTTATTGGTTTTCATCGAGCATGATAAGACGTCATACTTGTCAACCTCTCTTGTTTTTAGTGGCAGATTTTTCTCAAATACATAAAGTGATAAGAAAGATAATACTTTGCAAACACATTTTTGATTTAATGAACTTGACTTACTATGATATTGACCACAAAAATATCTAAATATTTTTTAAATAATATATAAGGTCTGATAAGCGTTGGTAAATTTAAACAAATTAAGGTAATCTTAATTCTTTATTTCACTACCACTTTAAATATTCTGGGGTGAGCCGTGGCTGCTCAAGGGTTAAAAGTTATCTTTCCAATAAAACGAACCGGGTTCAAATTTCAGCGATGGCTGCTCGGTACGTATTCCGCATCCGGTTCCCACCGCAGTAATGTCGTAAAATATCCTCAGTGGTAGACGGATAGTGGGCTAGAGTCCCCTTCCCGTCAGGCTAATCACGGGAGATTTTCGTGGTTTGCCTCTCTATGTAACGCAGATGCGGATTAGTTCTATCAAAAAGTCCTCCACAAAGGCACATTTCTCCCAAAATTTGATCCAGGAGTTCCCTTGTCTTCTGAATTCGGTTGAAAATTACAATACTACGGAGTTGAATATTGGTAGTCGTAAACCCAAAATTGAGTCTACTGTTCAATGACGGTTGTGAAAAATAAGTATTGTGGGGAGCTACGACTTGTTTGGGATATTATTAACGTTCACAAAGCATAACTCTATTAAATAAAGTTTTAAATACAAATCTCCATGTTCAATAGCAGAATAAATTTAGAAATAAAGAAAGTGGGTTTATTTTTGTTTGGTCGATGTAAGAAAAAAATAAGCTTCAATAAAATATAATTTATCTCTAGATAAATTAAATTAAACCCGTATTGACTAATAGACCAAGAATTAAAATATTTTTGTATATATTTTTTTTATTTCTTTAAATCAAACTAGTAACTTAAAAAAAAAAAAAAGTACTATACAATTATATTTAAAAATACGGTAAAAACTAGAGTTTGCACTTTTTTGCAGATGTTAAAAGAGTGCTCTCCGCAAAAAACCTCCCTGCAGTCATTGCATGCGTCATTCTGGATTTCTGAAATGGTACAAAGTCTGCAAAGTCTGAGATGGTTATAATTACAAATTCTGCATTTGATTAAGTACTGTCAAAATTACCAGAAAATGGTAAAACTTATAGAGTTTCTGGTTATTTATCGAGTTTCTGGTGCAATATTTACCGAAGCGCTTTGGTATAAATTTCTGTAAAATAAACAAGAAAATTTGGTCTTATGATGTGTGATAAAATTTAATAGATAAGGTAAAATTTGGCTGGCTTCGTAGTGATACGCTAGAGCATGGCATAAAAACCATTCACTCGGTTGAATTTTTTTTAAATTTTGTATTTTTTACTAAATGTGTAGCAATAAGAACTCTTTAGAAAACCTGAATTTCCGATAAACCGTTACTATGTGAACAGTAACATAGGCATGTAAATGGTTTAATTACCGTATATTTTAGTTTTATTAACCAGAATTATTATTTTTTTAATTTTTTTTTAACAAAAAAGTCATCACCATACAATACGTTAACTTTATTAGAATTTGTCTCTCTGTGCAATATCTAAATTGTTGTCAATGTTTATTTTGATGAAATTAAACATTAGGCTGTCAGACGACGATTTCAGCAAATCTCAAAAAGTAATAAATGTACAGCCGTGCTTATCACTTTCGGATAATTTATTTTACTAGTTACGAATGTAATGTAAGTGAGATAGTGTGAGCACAATGGGGACATCTAGAATTCGCGAGAGTAGCATTGCGGCTGCCCCTCAATTCTGAAGGTTTTAACTCCATAAAAAGGTATTTTTCTATCAATGAAAATATTTTACTTATTTATACTTAAAACCTTAAATATTGTTTGTCTTAAAATATTTAAGTTTTTTAATCGAAAATGCTATCTAGCTATTTTATAAACGTCGCTGCACAGTCGACCGAATTTTTTGAGCTAACGACTACCATTGTTCAACTTCATAGCCTTGTAATTTTGAACACAATCCCAACTACAGCTGGGATTCGAACTCAGGTCACTTTGTACAGAGGTGAGTGCTCTATCCCTTGAGCCACCCTTCTCTTGTCTACCTACCTTATTATATTGATCTTGAATCATTAAGATTCTATTATTGTACACGTAAATTCGATTCTTAAGACAAAAGTCGGAGTAGGCCGCTTTTATTTTGCGTATTTTGCATTTAGCTTACATGGAGAAAAATACATGTTATGTTACAGAATAACTACTGTTTAAAAATAAACTGTTTTGCTTTGAATTATTTGTCTACAAAAAAAAATAGTGACCGACTTACTATTGAAATGTTTGAGAAATGGACTTATCAAATCTAAAGAAAAGTAAGGGAAATAGAAATTTTCTCTCAAAATATTATTTTTTACAAATTTTATTTTATAATATCTTTAACATCCCCTTTTTTGTAATTTATTTTCATAACTTTATTTTTGACAACAGTGGTGTTTAAAAACTATCCATTAATAGAGATATTTTCTCTAAACTGAAATCACAAAGTAACTGAAACTTAACGTTACACGTAGGGAAATAAAATAATTTCTAAATCAAAATGAGAAAAAAAAAGGAAAATTCTATAGATGTCACCTGAATAGAAAAAAATAGCACATAAAATGAATGAAATAGATATAAAAAAATTGTATCTCTTCCTAAAAATGCTTTCTTTTTGAAGCTTAAAAATAGAGGCCTCTTTCGTACAGTTATATGATTGAGGAAAGGAGTAATTGTGTTATGCAAGGAAAAATCTGAAAGAAACGAGAGAAGTTTCTCAAAACTCAAAATTTATTGAACTAGTTTCTGGAAAAGTGAAAATGTTAATAAAAAAATTGAGCTTCTCGTGAAATTTATAACTGCAAGTCAGGAAGTAAGGTTTTTTTCTTCTCTCTTTTAACAGTATTTAAAAGTTTCATATTTACTTAGGATAACAAAGTTATTTTTCTTGTTTGATAAAGATGTGAATTTTCAATTTGGCATAAAGTGTAAATATCATGAAGTTTTCCAGTTTTTTTTAAAATATTCTCTTATATTTAAAATTGTTTTTAATTATTATTAAAGGAATTAAATGTTTTATATTAAGTAGGGAATTATTTTAATAATGTATCATTTATATTTTGTTTATATTATTATGTATTTTTATATTATGTATTTTGTTTATATAACTTATAGTTTCCCGCGAATTATAAACATTTATAACGAATTCTCTTTATACATTTTTCAAAATTACTTACGCTTTGATCTGAAAATTATATTATAAATCATTATTTTATATTTTTTATTATTATTTTGATTTATTTTTTAATATTTATTTCATTAAAATAAATGTATAGTTCATTCACCATAAGAAGATGAGTGATCTTTATTGAGTTCATTTCGTTACGGGATATGTTTCTGTGGTGAAGAGTGGTTGTTCTCGCAAAAAAGCTTTTCCCAAACCACTAAAAACTTTTCTAAACACGTGTTCCGTTATTATTAAAATCTAGCCTTCGTTCGCCTTCTTATGGTCACTGCATCATACCAGTATTTTATACATTTGTGATAATTTCAACAGATACATATATATTGCCTAATAAATAAATACAAAAAAACACGAAAATTAAGAAAAACAAAAAGTTTCATTTATTGCGCATGACCTGCAAGTAAATAGAACTCATTAAATAAGTTCAAAAAGAAGATAAAACAAAGGAAAATTACAGACAAATGAAAAAGGAGAAAAAAGAAAATTATAAAAAAAAAAATTGAAATCTTTTAAAAAAATCCAGGAAAAAAAAGGATATAATCTTTTCATCATCCCACACGATTATATCTGCAAAAAAGAGTGCTTTCTATTATTGTATTAATATAGACAAAGCAAAATATATCATCACAATAGTGCGAGGAGCACTCAAAAATTGTTTACAAAAATTACAACAAATAAAGCAGAACACAATAAGTAAAAATAACACATAAAAACAGAAAGTAAAATATAAAGATAAATTAGAATAGAACA
>OX421971.1:41593885-41656385 GCA_949128135.1 Parasteatoda lunata
TTTATATATATATATATATTTATATATATATATATTTATATATATATATGTTTATATATATATATATATATATATTTATATATATATATATTTATATATATATATATATATATTTATATATATATATATATATATATTTATATATATATATATATATATTTATATATATATATATATATATATATATTTATATATATATATATATTTATATATATATATATATATATATATATTTATATATATATATATATATTTATATATATTTATATATATATATATATTTATATATATTTATATATATATATATATATTTATATATATTTATATATATATATATATATTTATATATATATATATATATTTATATATATTTATATATATATATATATATTTATATATATTTATATATATATATATATATATATTTATATATATATAATAAAAAATAAAATTGAAATTAACCAAATCTTGAATGCCAGGAAAATGACATATTAACTTAGAAGTTTAAAAAACAGTAATTTTAAGTTAATACTAAGTAACTCAACTTACGCCTTTATGTTAGATGGACCATAAATTGCTTAAATTTTTTTTTTTTATCCACTGTAGAAAGAATAAAAAAAAAAAATTTTTGCTGATATGTACAGAATAAAATTGTGGATAATAATCAATCATTAAATAAATAAATAACTTTGATTACATCCAAGCATATTACAATCATGTATAAATTTGGTATTGGATTAATATTTGCTTTCCCTCCTCACAGTATATTTCCCTCCTTGCAGTTAAAAAAATTTTCTGGTAACACTTCAATGTCCTGGCGTTCATAAGCCAGGAAAATGACAGCCAGGATAATGACAAATTCGCCATTTTATAGCATATAACTTTACTTTAATTAAATATTTTGGCGTAAAACGTTTATATTCTGTAGAAAACAACAGGATTTCTTAAAATAACTCCGATAAATCTATGTATTTTATGTTATTAATGGTTCCAAGAAACCAGGAAAATGACAACATAAAAAGCTACTCACCTTGAAAAATTTTTTAAAAAAAGATTTTGAACCAGAAAATAGGTTCTTTATTCAGGCAACAAGACATGTTCATATAGGAGGGTATCTAATCAATCTATTAATATAAGATATTGATTGCTGGCTCTATCTATTTTGGCTATAAACCACTAAATAAAAGTAGCCAGGAAAATGACAGATTTTCTTGGGACAAATAAATTATTGACAAAAATTAATTGAAACGAAGTTTTTGTAAATAATACCCTCTGCGTATATTCTAGAAATGCTTTCACCGGTTGAGATAAAAAAATTTAGATATTGAAAAATTTATAGGCAGTTTTGAAGCTAGTTATTATTGAAAACATTGCTTGGGACTTGCCAGGAAAATGACATTTTGATATTCAATTACATTTTTTAACTATACAAAACAGTCAATGCTAGTGCAAAGTTATTTTACAATGCTAACAGCAATGCTATTTATAATTTTTTCTAAAAAAAGTTCTTTTAGTATTATAGTATTATAGTACAATTCACTGTCCCTTGGAGCAAAGGACAGTGAATTGTCATATTTCGTGAGAATCACCCATATATATAAAATGTAATATTATATAATTAGTCTATTTTAGTCTGTATTATATCTATAATTAGCTAATGCTTTGATTTATTTTTCCTGGAAGGACTCTTTGAGTTTCATGTTTTTATATATTAATTTTTACAATTTATTTGACGTGATGACGTAGGTAATGCTTATAATAATTTTAAAAATAATATTGGCTTTTATTAGTTGGGTTTAATGAAGGCGGTTGCTTTCAATGAACATATTTTTATTTTTCATTAACTGCATTTTGTAATCATAGAGTCTAGGTGCTGCCATCTAGTGTGGCAGAAACTAGACGTCCAAATTAACATGGCCAACGGTATCTCACCCATTGTGGTGGTCCTGAAAGAGTGGATACTACTTCTGTAGAACGCACTAGGTCTGCTCATCGGGAAGACTAGTTGTGCAGCTAATAGGAAATAAAAAAAAAAACATTTTTTAATCAATACGTTTGTATTGAGATATGCATACAATGAGAAGTATTTATCTAATTAATGAACAAATGAAAAAATTTTATGATTTTTAAAGATCATTTTGTTTATGTGATCTTTTGATAACAAATTTCACTAATCAAAACATTTTCAACCGAATAGGATTATCAAGAGCAATTTTTGGTACTTTTAGCTAAAGTTACTTTTATTTATTTTTAAAATAGTGAAATTAAAATATTATTCTGATATTTGGCATAGATCATTTTATTACTGTTTTTTTAAGAAACTAAATGTTCTTGTTTAATATATGCATATAGTAGGCATATTATAAGTAGTATAATTAAATTATGGATTTAATGAAACTTTTAATTGGATTTCTTTCTAAAACTGATTTCTCCTAATATTATAGTTATATAATAGTGAGCTTTTGATTGATTCTTTAAAATATAAAACAAGAAAAGCTTTTTATTCCATTCAACATTCTTGGAAAAGAACAGTAGTTCCCACGTTCTTCTTCCATCATTTCATTGAAGGTAGTTAAGCATTCCACTAAAAGATGGAGTTTTCATATTTCGATCACGCAGCACAAAGTAATGTAACGAGTAGTGGATATGCTCCTACTTACATATTTTATACGAAGGAGTTCGTAATCTGTGTCTTGAATTGAGAATTGTAGGTAATGTTCATAGGAAACTATGTTAACCCGTTTAGAAATTTAACTAAAAAAAACATGATGACTCCATGAAAATGGTATTTCTTATTAATTATATACATGGATGTTTTAAATTAACTAAGGCGAGAATTAAAATAAAAACTTTAAAGATTACAAAAAATTCCCTTTTTGCTGAATCAAAAACTAAAAAAGGACGTCGCTTTTGTCGATGGTTTTTGTCAGTGATAAAAATTTAAAAAAGAAAAATTCGATAATTTTTTTTTAATATTTAATTTTCTTTCTTCGTTCTGTTATCCGTCCATTAGTTAGTTAGTAGAAAAATTTCGATCGGCGATTAAACGATAAAAAAATATCTCACATCTTTTAAGTCACAATTGTACCTTGTATTACTAATATTGTGTCTTATATTGTAATCGTACCTTGTATTTTTATTTGTAATATGTATTTTTTTTGTAGTAGTCTAGAAACCAATAAAAATTCTATTATTAACAGACATAGATCACTTCACTAGTCAAAATTTCTATTGGTGATAATATTTATTTGGTAAAAATATCGAAATAAATTTCTATTTTAGTTATCAGAAAACGGCAGAAACTTCACTAGTTTTAAACTAATATGATAGATAAAATGATGTTTAAGTCTGCTTTTATCAACCAGGAAATGATTGAATATTTTATTTTAATCAGAAACGAAGATTCAGCTAGAAATACAACTAAAAATTTAAGTATCTTAGTTTGTTGGTAAGTAGTCAATATTTCGGCTGAAAGTTTCCATCATAACAAATACGAAAGCGAGTTAAAGAAACATGGTAACATATCAGTTTTGTCAAATCATTCCAACGATACATATAACTTTTTGATATCATAACATACAAATAATTTCCCTTAATGAACTCTTTAAAGAAAAAAGAAATCGTTAAAATAAACACTCTTATTATCAAAAATTAAAACTGCTGTCATTTTTTGTAATTCCGTATCCCTGATAAATTGGGTACTTGCGATTCGAGAAGTGGAGTGAATATGCCTAACCATGTGTTTTAAATCAGAATTTAAATGGATACCTGTAATCAGCGTCACGTGTCTATGTCGAACCTGATTGGTTTCTCAATTGACAAATGCCACGATTTACCTACAATGATGTCACTTGACGGCATCATATTATTTTAAAAAGTCATGACTTTAAACAAATCCAAACTTTCAAACATTTGACGAAACTATTTTCCACGCTCGTATATTATTTTAATGCTCTATGTTCACTAAGCGCATTTCTCAAGAAACTGTTTAGTCAATTACGGAAAAAAAATCTATTTATTAATAAAAATCATAAATTTATTAATGAAAATCATCAAATTATTAATAAAAATTATCAATTTATTAATAAAAATTATCAATTTATAATTAAAGTTTAAATTTATAACAATGCCCGTTTTAAAAGAAGGTATACCGAGAAAAAAAGTAAGATCAAAACTACAAGAATATATTAAAATGTATTGCATTTTTGACTCTATGGGAATACCATAAAACACCATAAGTTTTGAAATTTTTGACATTTTATTATGGCGCAACTTTGATAATGACTTTTTGGTAAAGTTAACAATGAAATGTGGTTTTTAATGAGGTAAATGTGGTAAAATTTGAAATTGCTTTAACTGCTTCTTTCTCAAAAGATTTCGTTCCGAGGATGAATGCAATCTCAATTTATATTTTATTATTTTTTTTTTAAATTAAAAAAATAATGCCTTTTTATATAAAAAAAAATCTTATGTATTATTCAAACAGTTTAATAGACAAAATATAAAAACTAAAGAGCTTATTTAAATAGTTATAATTAATCATTGGGTAAAATCGTAATCACTGACTTGTCTATATTCTTCTTCCTGCTAAATATTGAAATTTTGTCAAAGTCAAAATACAAAGATTCTTAATGTTCCGACTAACATACATGGATATTTATAATTTAAAGCTGTTTATTTTTTCAGTTATATACTTTAACAATAGCTAACTTGTTTCATAAATATTTATACCTAAAAAATTCACGTAAAATAATTCGATCCAGGGAAAAGGCAACAGAAGCAGCTATTCATCTTTTATGAATAGATATTATCTTGTAAGCCAAACTGAAGAATTCTAAATGAAACTGAAATACGTTGTTTGAGACTGCATACATTAGAACACAATTACCATTTTACCTATTTATAATGTTATTTTGCGAAAGGTAATAGTATAGCTAACTATATCTCCTGTTTCGGAATAAAGCTACAAAGTGTAGAGTCTATATTTATTCTGTTCTATGTAGTCTAGTTATATTTTGAGTGAGTCTATTTTGGAGAAATATCTTTGATGTAGGTAAATAATTTAATTGGTTAGTTTGGAATCCTCTCTTTAAGTGCATATAAAAGGTAATCGTGGGAAAGACCAAATGTCGACATTTCTCTATTTATTCAATGCTTACGCTTAGCATTCCCGCTAGAATGCTGATTAGTAAGTTTTATCGACCATAAGGAAAAAGTTTTCATTAAATATTCTGTTTTTAAGTTATGTTGTAGTGAGTTGTAGGTATTCTATAGATATAATTGCCTTCAAATAAAAGTTATATGTTTAATAGTACTTTTACAGAGCTTTATTTGTTTATAATGCAGATTTTCAAATTCAAAAGCCACGTTATCTTTTACATGGCGAGTATTGAATTTAGCAATATACATAAACTGAATTTTTTAAGCATCACGCTTTATACTCTTATAGAAAAATGTAGAAAAAACGTATTTGTGAGGCACTTAAAAGGATTAACATTTAAGAGGTTTTGTTTTCTACTAAAACAAAAATTAACGTAAATAAAGCAAAAATGAAAGTACATAAACGAACATTCGATAGTTTCAGAGTTTATTCTATAGTTGAGCACTACGAATTTAAAGAAATTCAACATGGTTTTTAAAATGCATTTAAAAAAAAATTCATATTATATATATCATCAGGCAAACGTATCGCCTAATGAATCAGAAGCGAGAAATTCCGTTGATGATAACATGCTGAACAGGGCAAAAGGAAATTCGAGTGTTGATCTAGATGCTGGCCAACAAGCTGCAACTGGATCAGGGATAGATTATGGCTTCAGCCAAAACGTATCGAGCGATTCAAGTATATATATATATATATATATTTATATATAAATATATATATATATATATATATATATATATATATATATATATATATATATATATATATATATATATATATATATATATATATATTATTATTATTATTATTTTTTTTTTGCGATTTATAATTATAAATTATTTTTAACAAGACTATGTTATAAACATGGATATGGCCTCATTAGCCGTGAAATGATTTATTAGTTCGTCACTTACACTGCAGGCTGTTTATTAGAATACAGTTGGTGATTAATTGGGTAATTTTTCTTCGTACTTTCCAGAGAAGTAAGCTAAAAACAGCACTTAATATATAGTATCGAAATTCGATAGTTCCGTAAAATGAAACTTTGCTTTGACATATATCGGTTATTAAGCGACAGGAAGCGCTTCGATTTCGGTAATGTATGTTTCTACGTATGAAACCAATACATTTTATCTTAATCAATACTATTAAAAATAAAATAAAACAAGTACAAAAATACTTTGTTGCTAAAAAAAAATGAAAGTAAAATTGATTTTTTTAAAACTTCTGTTTGCTTAGGTTTTTTTAAAATATCTTTTATAAAAGACAAATCAAATTATGTCAGTAAATATCAAACTATATTGTACAGTGTAAAAAAAAAAAAAAAAAAAACAAACGTACCACCCTAAATAACTTCAAATGATCGAATGATCTGATTTTCACGTTCTTGGTCTCAATCTTAATGATTCGAGGGGTTGACATCAAATATAGTAATTAATTAGTGCAGACGATAATTTAAATTACGAAATTAGACACAAAACACACTTTCTCTTATAAACATAAATTTTTTTCAATAAGTTTGGAATCCTGACTCTCAAAATATAAAAGGTAGTCGCAATCTGGGAAATATGGTCCAAATAGTTTGGCCAGAAGAGTGGTCCTAAGTTTAGAACCCTTACTGTTAATTTTACTTTTTGCGTATTTCATCATGCCTCAAGAACTTTTTAAGCGAACTGAAAAACTTTTGCACGCAATTATAAATTTTTTTTAATCAGAAGATCACTCCGAGCAGAAAATAAGTTTTAGTAAATATTTAATATCTTTTTATTATTTTATTTAATGGTGGTCAAAAAAATGTTTGAATTATATGATATAAAATTTTTTACTTTATAACTTATACTTAATTTATACTTAAGTTACTTTACTTTATACTTAAGTATGCACTTTTATAAGGCAAAATATAAAATTGAAGAGAAATCGCTTGAATAGTTTCCGAGAATACGACTCTTATTAAATGCACGACCTTTTTAAATTTTGATTTCTCAGGAACTATTTGGCCAAATATTGTATACCTAATGAAAAATAATAAATATTGACTAAAATTTATTTTATAAAATTTTTTTAATATTATCAAAACTTTTAAACGCTGTTACCAAAGTATGAGAATCATATTTCCCAGGTTGCGGCTACCCCCTATAACTTTGGGATCAGAAATCCAAATCCGTTGAAAGCATGGTATGTTTAATCAGAGATAATGCGCTTTTGTGTCTGATTTCGAAACTTAAAATATCATCTGCACTTATTAATTAACATATTTAACCTACTCGAACCATTAAGATTGAGTCCTAGAACGTGAAAATCCGATCACTGGATCAAAGTTTTTCAGGGAGGTCCGTTTTTTTGCGTACTGTACACTACCTAATGCAGTTTTTATTTTCTTATTGTCATAGTCATGTAATATAAAATATTTGTTTAAATATTGGGTTGTTCAGAAATTAATTTCGTTTTTTGCCCAACAGAGGACTTAATTATGTTTTTCTACAGCCAGTTTCATTCATAATTCACATAATCATAATATATTTTGGCAGCTGATATTGCAAGGCTTGTTTCTGTAAGAGTTTGATTGATTTTAAGTCGTAGTCTTCGTCTGGCGCCTTTTCAAATATTCAGGGTTAAAAGAAGGTTTTTGGGCGAACTTTACTTTTCCCTATCAAAAAAGTAAAAATGCTTTTCAAGCAAAACAAAAATTATCCGATGTATAAGGAAAAGATATATTGACAGTACATTTGTGTTTAATCTTCTCCTCGCCACTTTAAGCTAATTAAGACACAATAAAGTCATTAATTGATACAAACTGGCGAATAACAGCTCGTAAGATTACTGAAAGAATCGATTTATTGAATTCAACAGTTTATTAAAAGACCTAGCTTTAATTTCAAAGGTCAGCTTATGGGTTTCACATGCCCTTAACGAAATAAATTTGTGTCGTTGCGTAGACGTCTGTCATTTGCTTCTCAAACGTCAAGAAAATTATCTGCTTTTGAAGTTCTTAATAAAGATTTTGATGTGTTTATAATTAAAATGTATCATTGAAGATACCTTTTTAGTAACACAACAAATTTAATAAAACAAAAATACATACAGAACGTAAAAATCATGAACATGACATTTCTTTACGAGTACAACCTATGCAGTCTCATACTAATCTGGAAAAAAAAGAAAAACAGTTTCTGTGTGTTTTTCCCTCTCGGGAGAAATGCCTAATCGTTCTTCCCGTCACAAGTTTTATTTTTTCCCTTTTTATAGCTCCGGACTTCACTCCTATTATCACTGGGAGCAAAAGATGAGTTGCCTACAACAATGTTCTGGCTTCCACAAAAGTTTTTAGGTGGTAAAACTTTCATTTTAAATAAGAATGTCAAAAATCACGTGACTCAGATATTTGCCAGCTAAGAAAAACTATTTAATGCGCGTGGATAATGCAGCAGTCTAAAAGATGGCAAAAGGTATTGGACCAGAATGGACAGCGCATTATAAAATGAAATATTTATTCACTAAAAAATCTCCTTTATTCATAAAAAACAAAACTACTTCTCGAACAGCCCAATACATCTCACAAAAATAAAAGCATACACAAGAAACATTAGATAGCCTTTGTTTTTAATACTAAAATATTAAGAATTACTGCGTAATATATATTTATGTTATAACTAAATTTGTGAAAGCATAATAATTTCATCCAAAAATATTTTTCAGGATAACTTTTTTTTTTCATTTAATATTTGATTTTACGATATTTGTTTCCTTATCATACTTGTATCATTGCATCTGAAAGTATCAAATACATAATCATAAGCAATCAAAGAGGGGAAAATAAATGCAAGTTAAACTTTAAACAAATTTTTCTAAATGTAAATTTAATTTAAACCACAGTCCATCGATAATTTAAGTTACAAATTTGAATGATAATGATCATTTCAATTGAATACCATACATTGATACATTTCTTTAAAAATAAATTAGTTCTCTTCAAAAACATCTTAGTTTTCTTAACATAGCTTTTTATTATTTCAAAGTTAAAATTTTTCTTCTAGGTATGTAATTTAAATTTTTAGTAAGTTAAAAATGTTGGCAAAATTTCAATTGAGTTAACTTAAAAAAATTTCTTTAAAATTGAGTTTGTTCAAAGTTAAATGAATGTAACTTGATTTTTTGAAATAACATGAATTGGTTTACTTAAAATGAAAAGAATATTCTTTCAATTTGTATTTTCATCAGTTTATTAAGGAGATATTTCTGAAATTTATTTGAGAATCGAAGTATCTCTGTAATAAAAAATAAAAAAAACTTTTCTGCAAAAAATATAAATTTATGCGACTTTTAACTAAAAAAAAAATTCTAATTATTTGCATTAAATGTATGTATAGTAATTGATTTATATTAAAACTTAGTATTCAAGAGTTTTATTAGTTTTAAAAAGTAGATACTTACATTTAATTTTTTTTTCTAAACTAATATTTTTTTATTTTTCTTTGTCATTAACTATTAATATTTTTTTCTGATGAAACAAATCAGTTAATTTCTTTCATACTAATAAATTTTTCCATAATAATCAAAAAGCTGTTTTTATTCGAGTGTAAAAAAGATGTTCAAGAAAATATTTAATTGGTTAGTATTTTCTAAAGCTTTTTTAAGTTTTCATATTAACCTTTTTTATAAGCAAATAATAATTATTATTCCCTAACATATTGTAAAGAATTTTGTGAAACTTTAAAACTAGCTGAAATAAAAAAAGAAATTTGTTTTAAAAATGTGACTAATTTTCTTTCAAATATTATTAAAAAATGAACTTTTTTAGTTAAATTGAGTGCTATACGTGTTTTAATAAAATAGAGAAACAGATCTTTTGTACCTTTTTAATTATAAAATTTATTATCTGGATTCTTTTTTATATATTTATAATAATGAGCTTGTCTATAGTTATATATAATAATAAAACTAACTTTTTGATGCATTTTTATCATTTTTTCTTTTCTTCCTGGTAATAAAGAGAAGTTAGGAACGACATCTATGAGCATGAATAACGATTGATATTGCAATTTGCTTTTAGGGAAAAATGCATCAATTCTCAAGAGCACTTTTCATTATCATATTTTCATTATTACAGCTTTCTTTTCTTATTAAATCTGAGTGTCTAGAAGAGTTATGATTTTGCAACTAAAGGTTACGAATAGATTTTCGGTAAAAAAATATTTTCTAGCAAATTTAACCTTCAAATTTTCATAGCGCTACATTAATAATAGTTTTAACTGGAAAAGTTTACAAAATAATCAAAATTTCATTCTTTAAATGTTTATAATTTGCTTTAATCAATTTAATAATTAAATATTTTTTTATCAGGTTTTCTATAAAACACATAAATAGATAAAAAAAATTACTAAATAACTTAATATTAACACATTTAAAATAATAACTATGAATTTAAAAAAAAAATTTAAATAATTATCTTTTTTTTTTGTTTCCAAACACTAAAACACTAACATAAAAATTTTTTCCTTATTAGTTATTTTTTGAAATTTTTTTTTCAACGGTTGATAAAAAGCGTAACGTCCTTCATCAATCCGGTTAATAAAAATAGTTCTTTTAAATAATAACCGGATAAATAGTACTCTACTGTATATTAACACATCTTACTAAGAAATGTGGAAAAAAATAAATAAATAAAAAAAAAATATTTTTTTCACAGCACAGCTCGTGACATGTACCACTTACTTCTTTTTCACGAATGAAATCTTTTTAATCAAAAAAGTATTTCGATGATTCGAATGAATGACACCAATTTCATAAATATATATCTATGGTAAAATAAAGCGCTCCCTGACAAACTATACAAGCGGAGATAGGGTATTTTACGCCCCGCAATTTCGTGGCCAACGACATGATCACGGCAATGTAGTCAGCAATATGTACCACCACTTTTATTAAAACCTGGTACCTAACAGTCTAAAGGGAGATTTTAAGTCATTGTCCTGGATCAAACCCTAGGTCTTGAAAATGACAGTGATTTTATCAATGAGGCATTGAAGCTCTTTTCCATGATAAAATATTCAAACGAAATAAAAACTTATGAACTGTGACAACTTAAGTATTTTGTCTGTTAAAGGGATGAAATTTTGTTCAAACATAACATAGCAATTAAATATATATTAATAATGCTCTTTAAATTTTAGACTTAAGGAACACGATAGATATGTCCGATATCAAGAATTTGAGAAATCTTAAATTGCTTCATATTGTTGGAATCTTGGGTATAAATTCAATATCGACAATGCTAAAATTGTATTCACCCTAATTACATCAGCTTATTTTGAAGCCCTGGAATCTTATTTTTTTCATTTGAATGCTGATTTCCTTATTAACGACATTAGTTCTCCCTCTCCTCTTCATAACGCATAGAAATGCCTTTTACATTGATTTTCCTCTCGTCCACTGTGATTTTTCTTTTTCTGTTTTTCATTTATTTTCTCTCTCGGCTTCTGTGGTTTTTCACGTTTTGTTTCTAACTTTTATTTATCCATTTTCCTTTGGAAACTTTATGTTTTTCTTTAAAGTCATTTTTGCTACTTTACATTCATGTCTAGCAAGTCTATTTTTGATGCGACTTGTTTTTTTTTATTTGTTTATATCTGAAAAAAAATGAATTTTGAAATCGGGCAATGACCTAGCAATACTTAACAGAATGTCTTGTACACCAATCTAAGATAATCTGCTGTATATCAACAATCTCTTTTGTTTTCACAGTCTAATAAAAAAACAATTATCTATTACACAAATTTATGTATATCAACAATCAATATTATACATGAATAATCTATTAAACTATCTATTGTACATCAGATAATATCTATAGGGAAAAAATGATGAATAGTAACAACCCACGTATTTTATTTATTAAATTATTAAAGACAGAAGCTCTTTTTAAATATGTAACAACAGTGTTTCTACTTAACAGAATATATTGCATATCAACAATCATTAAATAATCTGTTGTACATCAACAATCTTATTTGCATTAACAGTCTATTAAACAAGCAATTATACAACAATATTAAACAATATTATATATATCAACAATCTATTATACATTAACAATCTATAAAACTATCCATTGTGCATTAAGAATCTATAGAACATCATATAATATTTATAGTAAAAAATACTTACGAAACGCAACAATTCACGTATTTTATTTATTAACTGATTAAAGAGATAATCTTTTTTAAACATAACACAACAGTGTTTCTGCTTAACAAAATACATTGCATATCAACAATCATTAAATAATCTGTTTAACAACAACAATCTCATTTGCATTAACACTCTATTGAACTATCAATTGTACAGTCAGCAAAAAAAAAAAGATATCACCCTGAATAATTTTCGTTCTAATGATCGGATTTTCACGAACTAAGTGTCAATCTTAATGGTTCCTGGGGGTGACCTCAAATATGCTAATTAGTTAGTGCTAACTATTAATTAAGTTACGAAATCAGACACAAAAACGTACTTTCTCTGAATAAACATATATTTTTTTTTACATATTTGGATTCCTTATCTTCAAAATATAGGGGGTAGCCGCAATCTGGGAAATGTGGTCCCCATAGTTTGGTCAGGAGAGCGATTCAAAGCTTGGACCCCTTAATGTTAATTTCACTTTTTGCGTTTTCAGTCATATTTTAAAAACTAATGAAGCAATTCAAAAAAATATTGCACCAACTCATAAAACGTATTTACCCAAAGATAATTTCATGAAAAAAATTATTTTTAATAATTATTAATTATTTTTTATTATTTAATTAAAGAGAGGATGAAAAAATTTTGAATTATAAGGTATGGATTTTTTTTATACCATATTAATCTACATGCTTTTAAATTGAAAAATCTAAAGTTTCAACTGTTTTTATTTATTAGAAGATGAGAAAAATTAAAATTAATTATTTAAAAAAAATAATGTGGCGACAATGAAAAAATGATTAAATGGGGCGATTAATATTAAAATGTGATAAACTTACGAAGAACTTGATTTAGCGCGCGTGTCGTAAAACTTCATTCATATTTTTTTCGCTAATAATCGTTTGCTAATCTTTTTATTTTTATTTTTTTAAAACTATAAAATACAATGTTTCTTTTTTAGTCCTCTAAAGATCTATTTGAAATTAAGTAAAGAAATTTGAGTAAAACATTTTATTGAATAAAAAACATTTTATTCAACGAATGTCGAGTTTTATAAAAGCATGCTTTTGATAGAATATGATTATACACCACATTGTGCTTATTTAATGTGATTATTTTTTAGTTTTTTTTTCTTAATAACTGATACAATTACAATAATATACATACGTATGAATAGATTTGGAATAAAATTTTTCTCAGTTTCTTGTATATATTTTTTATGAATATTAATAAAAATAGGCAGTAAACATATTTAAGCATATCTCACATCATCGCAAATTTCTCAACATCTTATATATCGTGTTAATCTTAACAGTAATTTTTTAATCACCTGTCCGGAAGTGTTTTCGCAGAACTATTTTACCAACTATTTAATTAAATTTTAGCATTTTTAAAAATTTTATTCTTTACCCTACTACATTTATTATTTCTTCATTAATATACTAATCAATTTTTTTAGTACTTTAATTTATATTTTCTTTAAAGTAAAGTTCCTTTTTACATTATAGTCAAGTTTTTTTTAAAAGAATTATTGTCTGCTAGCTAAGAATAAAGCCTTGTAAAGAAATTAAAAACACTCCGCTGTTTAAAATTATTTAATGCAAAACAGCTGATTATTTACTAAGCATACTATTTTTTTCGAAAAAAGAATATAAATCATTGATTGTCTTTTTTGTTTTGTTTCTTGTGACTTCAACATAGATTATCTAAAATAGTGTCCATGTTTTATAAGTCACTACAAAGAGTATAAAGATACCGAACATAAAAAGCTGTCAAATACGTAGCCAAAACTTTCAAGCGTCTTAAAATATCTCAGTATTTTAAATGATTCTTTCTTTATGATTCCATGAAGATTTTTTTCCGGATAATATACTTAACTATTTTGTTTAATTTTTTACTTTAGCACGATTCCCAAGATATTATTGTAGTATAATTTGTTATCAGGAACAATGCCTTATTTTGTTTAGCAGGAAACACTAAAAATTGAAATTTGTAAGAAGTTTCCGAAGCCGTGCGAATTTTAGAATCATCTGATTTAAAAAAATGCAATAAAAAATACGTAAATTTCCGAACTTATTTTGATTAAAAATAAAAAAATAATAAAAAACGTGGCAAGAAGGCTAACATACTTTTTACAGAACTGTGAAAACCAGTTTTTCCTATATTTCGTCAAAAGAGGATATGAATGATATTGCTCCAAGGGACCTACTCAATAATTTCGCTATTTCCAGAATGAAATCTGTTTGATCGAAACATACTTCCTTGAAAATTAAAACGGGGAAAAAATTAACTTTTATTTATCTAAGCTTATTCCATTCATTTATTGATAGCGGTATCAAGGTTAAGGATATGCGATGGAAGCCCCGTTTTCTATTATACTATAAATGCGTTAAATCATGTTGCTTGAATAATTTATTTTAAGCATATTATTTAATAATTTTAAGCAAATAAGGGTGTAAAACTAAACTCCATCAAAATACTCCGAAAGTATACCCTAAAATATTTGTCGAATAAACTTTGGAATCTATATATACAAAATACCTTTTCAAACAATTTCGAGTAGAACGGAAACGCTAACTTGTTTAAAATAGTTGTCCTTGTAACTATTTAATTTCGATTTCTGGTGCTAGGGGACATTCCATTTTCACATTCGACTTTTGAAATTTCAATTGTAAACGGAATATTTTTATGTCCTTAAATTAAAATGTTAAGGCTTGCAGCAAAAAAAATTGTACTGCATTGATTTTTTTACAAAATGGCGAATTATTATTTTTTTAATCTAAGAACCTGTGCCTATAACTTAAGTAAAACTTATTTTAATATCGAGTGAAATAATTTAATATATTGTGTAACTAAATAGATAATCCCAAGACAGGGCCGGATTTAAACTTGGCGGGGCCCCAAGCTACTGAAAAAGATGGGGCCCTTGTAAGTTCAATTCTATTTATATACACCTGAGGAAAACAGTCATTATTTTTTATTGTTGAGCATTAATATAAAATTATGAAAAAAATTTCTCTACGTTACATTTTGCTTTGTTGCTCAAAATCTATAGACTTAGAAACATGAAACTATGAAGATGTGTAGAAAATATGCAAGGAGTTAGAAAGAAATATAATAAAATACAATTTGATTATTAGTTTTATTCTTTTTACCACCGCCGTTGAAAAACTGACTCAATTGTGAGTTTACAACTACCCATGTAATACGTAGCCATGTAATTTTGAACTCAATGCAGAAGACAGGGGAACTCCTGGATCAGAACCCAGAGGTATTGATTTGTTAAGAACTTGCTGAACTTTGTGACCCAGACAGATTTAACATGCAACAGTCATCATTTTATACATGGGTATTCTTCGGCCGGCTGGATTCGAACTCCCATTTTCACGAACATGAGTCCATAGCCCTACTTACCAAGCTATTGCGGCCAAATTATTAGTTTATTGTATAACAGTCATTGAACAGCCCACCCAATTTCGAGTTTCGACTACTAATGTTCAACTCCGTAGCCTTGTAATTTTGAACCCAATCTAGCAAACAAGAAAACTCCAGGATCAATTATTTGATGAAATTTTTGCCTTCGTGGACGACGTTTTGATAGAAACAATCCGCATTTGAGTTACATGGAAAACCACGAAAGCCTCCCACGGTTAGTCTGACAGCAGGGACTCTAACCCATGATCCGTCTTCAACTGAGGATATTTTACGTCAGCACTGTGGTCGGTGCAAGCCGGGTGTAGAATTTATATCGACCAGCAGTCATCACTGGCATTCGAACTCGGTTCACCTCATTCGGAGGCGAATGCTTTATCCCTTAAGTACATCTTCACTGAGAAATAACTTTGCGGGAGGTACCAATTTTCCAATTTTATTGATTTGCTTAAATTTAGTCATCTTCAAAATGTAAATGGCAATCGTAATTTTTGTGTAGAAAAATGGAAATAAACCGTTTTTCCTCTTATCTGCACTGATTAATGAGAAGCAACCACGAGGGTTAGTGAGCAAAGTGAACAAGGGGCGGAGCTAGTTTTTTAAATAATTGTTAAATTATTAGTTTTTAACATGCATACTTTAAAAAATAAGAAAAACATTTTTCAATATAAGGAAATAAAAAATAAAAAACTGTCATCAGCTGGAATAGAACCCACGATCTCACAGTTTCGTGTTAGATTTCATAATCTTCAGCCCCAAATATGTCATGCGAATTTTTTTTATTATTTTTTTTTAAAATTTAATAAGCCATGTCATTTGGATACTTGACATTCTTGATTTGGTCGAAAATTTCCGGATATGTTCTTTATGTAAAACTTTGAGGCACGTTTTTTTTCCTCTTCAATTTTGCGAAAAAATAATTTTTTTTAAAAATTTTTAGGTGTCAAAATAGAAGGCTCTCCGAAATTTTGAGAAAAAATATCTGTTTGCATGCGACAATACAGTACCTTTTATGAAATGTGAATCATGGTGCTGACCACACTGAGAATAAAAAGTATGGTCAAAACTATTAGAATATAGTAAAATTTACAGTATTTGTGGGAACACCAAAATACAGGATAGTTTTTTTTCAATAGTGATCTGGTTATGACTTCTCATGAAATTAACATAATAAAAATATAGTTTTTTGCAAATTTGTTCGGTAATAAATGTGTTAAATTTTTTAATTTTATCTTGATACCTTAGGAAAGTAGTTCCAAACTGTGTTCTATAGAACTTTATGGTTTTAGA
The DNA here is from genome assembly GCA_949128135.1 of Parasteatoda lunata. Lineage (NCBI taxonomy): Eukaryota > Metazoa > Arthropoda > Arachnida > Araneae > Theridiidae > Parasteatoda > Parasteatoda lunata. The sequence continues at coordinate 41,610,945 of OX421971.1, forward strand.
GCGAATTAGTACCTTTCATAACCGGGGATAAATACTTTTATAACTTCTAATTAGTTCTTTTATAATCTCTGATTATATTTAGATCCAACATATAAATCATATCGTATATAATCTTTCTGTTTCCTTTATTAAATTATTTGAAATTCGAAGTAAAATACCAATTAAATAGAAATGGCATTTTTTAAATGAAAATATATTTCTAATAACAATATGTTTAATTTTGAACAAATTAGGAAAAGAATAAGCATTTATAAAATATTACATTAATATTTCATACCGCACTTTTCAAATCAATATAAAATAACTAAATTCTTTTATAAAGAAAAATGCTTTCCAAATTATCATTTTTAGCGTTTATAACTAGTCTCTTCAGTTAATTTAGAAATAAATTATAATTCGGCTTACCTTATTCATTTTAAGCTTTTGTATATACACCAAAAATAAATTCAAAAATAGACTAGATACAGCACAAGAACTGCAAATTTAACTGTCGGATATAAAACCTTATTTAAGATTGTTAATGATAAAACAATGAAAAATCTTCGTTCCTCTAATTAAATATTTTAAAAATAGTCTTTTTTTAGGCTATTATGTTCACAATTACCTTAATAAACTTTAATCGTATTGTCGGGGTTCCGCCATTATTTAGGGTTCCGTAGAGGGAAGCATAAATAATAATTGGGAACCTCTGCCTTAGAGCATGGCATAATAATCACTAATTCGGTTAATTTTATTTTTGACTTTTGTATTTTTATTAAATGCAAAAGAGCTGTAATTTTAAGTAGTAATAAGAGCTATAATTTTAAAAACCAGAATTTTCGATAAACTGTTGCATTGTGAACAGAAAAATTACCAAATGAATGATTTAAATACCATATATTTTGCTTTTGTTACCAAAATTATTATTTTTTTTTTCTGCGAGACGTGTCGCAAATTTTTCTCAGTGCGTTATTTTGTGTTCTAATACTTCCGCACTATTTATTTAGACATAAATACTAAAACTGGACCTTAGTTAGGACCTTGAATGTCAAATCCAATCATGGAAATAAGGCTATTTATTTTTTCACACTTTGACTTATACACTTATTTTAAATATTAATATTACACATAAATTATTTTTATAAAACAATGTAATTAAACTAAGTATACCAAATTCATTTAATTTTCTTCCGTATATCTAAATAAATATTTCAATGCTATGAATTTAGAAATTGTATAAGGAATTAGAAATTAATACCTTACTTTTTATTTACATAAAAAGTGTGTATAGCCAACAATTATTTTATATATTTAAACACTTCGATTAGACTTTGAAAAACATCCGAAAATGTAAAAAAGAAAAAAAAATTATAATGGGCCCCAGCTCCGAATAAAACTTTAAGAAAAGAAGAAAAAAAGTGGGATCTGGGGACCCTTGCTATCTCGGGGCCCCAAGCTACAGCTTATTTAGCTTATGCGTAAATCCGGACTTGTCCCAAGAAATTGAATTGAAAATATAAAAGCTTTATTGATGTGAAAATTAATAGATGATGATAAAAATAGACATGTTTTGAGCACAATAATAAAAGTCACAAGGTATTCAAGCTTGACAAGTTTTGAGAATGGGTGAATATATTTGAACGCTCGAAACATGTCGACTTTTACTTCCCTCTTCATATTTTAGAAGCCAGTTGAGTTTTTATCATCAATTATACTGTTTTACATTTGGGTCTTGATCATTATTTTGATAAGGATTTTACACTCGTTAAAGTAAAAATATGCATTTTCATATTTTAACAGCATTTATGTGGTCTTTAAAAACATAAGAGCATCAATATTGTAAAAGTTATATTTAACTTGGTTTAAAATTAAAATTTTGAGACCAGATATTTTGAGTTAATGAAATTAAATATTTTATCTTTTAATAAGAAGCGATTTTTGAAACAATGAATCATACAATATGCAACATATTATTTCAATATCTTATTCTTAAACATAACATATTTCAATGCTTTTAAAATACCACTAAACTTTCAGCAATTCCTTGAGTTATAGGAAAAAGAAATATCGTAAATTATAGAAAAACTTGTGAATGTGCATTAGAATTACTATACAATCTAAATTTTATTATTCAAGCCCTTTTTTTTTCTTCAAACTTTCTTGCCTAGAAGACTCGATTAAAGCTGTAAAAATGATTATCCCTAAAATTTTGTATATAGCCATAATAAGTTATGTTAATTTGATTTTAGTATGAAATCCTCGAATAAATATAGCAAAAACAACATAATCTAAATAATATCAGATAAAAAGTTCATGTATTTAAATTCTAAAAACTTAGAAAATCATAAATAATTTATAATCGATTCAAATTTTCTTTTTTAAGGGAGATTAAAATTAAAAAAAACTTTGCTTTTTGAACAGAAATCAGCTTAAAAATTGTCTATTGCCTAGAAACTTCGAGATATTTTCTATTAACTATTAATTAAACCTCTCTGAGTAATCACAGAACATTATTTCATTTTTTTTCCAGTCAGAGCTTGGTCGCTTAGCAACCTAGTAAAATTAAGCATTCTTCTTTTGAATTAGTCAATGGGTTATCTTAAAATATTCATTTGCGCTGGCGACTTTTTTTGGCGGTTTTCTGGACTATCGCCAAATATATAAACCTTTGTTGCGACCCTATTTACCACCCATTTTTTTTCAAAATTTTGTCTACCCCCCTTAATTCAAGTATCTGCATTCCAAATATGTAAAAAAAAATATATGTTTATTCAGAGAAAGTACGTTTTTGTGTCTGATTTCGTAACTTAATTAATAGTTAGCACTAACTAATTACCATATTTGAGGTCACCCCCAGGAACCATTAAGATTGACACTTAGTTCGTGAAAATCCGATCATTAGAACGAAAATTATTCAGGGTGATATCTTTTTTTTTTTGCTGACTGTACATTGATATTCTATTAATCTATTGTAAACAACAATCTACTGTATAAAGGCAATCTATTATAAACAACAATTTACTGAACAACAACAATCGATTAAACAATCAATTGTACTTCAACAAACATTATCATATCCAGAATCTATTCAGCAATCTATTGTACATCATAAAATATTCGTGGGAAAAAACTTTTAATTATTAATGACGCGAATATGTAATTTGTCAAAGGAATACCACAATACCACACCGGTGTTTATTCGTTATTTCAAGAAAATAAGACGTAAACAAAATTATTATATTTAGTTGAGCGAGTATCAGTAAATATTTTTTTTATTCTATTTTATTTTTCTGTCAAATTTAAAAAATATATATATATTTGAATAAAATGATTTTTTTTCAAGATAAAAAATAAAAAAAATGAATAGCGGGTTTATATTTATAGAAACAAAATGCCACTATTTGTATTCACTATTGATTTCTGATACATTAAAAAACGAAAAACATGAAATAGGCGTGGGCATACACGTGGGTGACCGTTTCTTTTCTTTTCAATTCAGTTTCTTAGAATTGAGTCAATAAAGCTGTCGTTCGAAAAGTTTACAAACTTCCATGGCAGGACTGAGTAAATGTTGACTCGACATGTGCCAGCCGAGTTACTGCGATTAAACTGAAATTTTCTCAGACATCTCTCTTCTTTGGAAGGTAATTTCTTAAGAAAACAAAGTGATGCCTACCAAAATAAATTTTAACCTTAAACCAAGAAAGTTTAGATTATATAAGTATTGATTTGATTATTAAAAATGATTTTCTTATGTAGAAAGATACATATTTTGTTGAATCGTTTGCAAAAACAAATCAATTTTTGCGTGGGTTAAAATAATCTAACTTAAGCTTATAACGTTTAAAAATATATTTTAAATTTTCCATAAATTTCTGCAGTTACTGTTGATCATACTCATACTACATGATCATGATCACAAAAAATCTAATCAAAGATAAGGGGAAAGAGTAAGATAGTTTGCTATGTTCTACAAAAGAAGCCAATTATCTTATTCTCCCCAACTCTTAAACATATTTACATTGTCCGTCAAAAGATGGCGCTGCTCAATAGAGAATTACAATGATTTTTGCTGCAAGTCTTACCATTTCAAATGATATGTTTACAACGTCATCATTTTATTTTGTTCTCTTACTGTATTTTAGATGAGAATTATAGTTATTTTTAAAAACATTGTGTTACAAATTTTGTCAGGCAGCAGCTCTTTATTTTGAAAAGTTGTAACTAATTTTTAAAATTCTTGAAATTGTTGGTTTCCTTAGCTGAATGTCTTTCTTTTTTTTTTATCTTCCTTAATTAATTATAAAAATTCATCGCCCATTTTTGAGTCACCCAATAACGAGATATAATGATTTATTAAAATTTAAGTTATATAATAAAGATTTATTAAAATCATATTTTTGAGTTAAGAGATCATGTGTTGACCCCATCGATACTTTTAGAATCATTTTTGAACAATCCATAGAATGACATTCACCAATATACTTACATTTCATTGTTAATGTTTCGTTGTTTCATTGTTAATTTCCTACATTACATTAAGTACCTTCATTACATTTACAAAATGAAATACCTTGAGAATTGTTGAAGTATAATTTGAAATTTTTGAATGCTTTATAAACATTATATTTATAAAAAAATGTTATTAGTTCTTGCTGGCCAAAAACCATAATTTTTAAAAGTCGATTCATATGTCAGACAGAGTTGCATATTTTCTCAAATAATCTTTTTGGCTACTTTTGAGTAGATTATGATGAAAGCAACAGAGAACGAAGGAGACTATAGATGAATATTTTTCCGATCATGATTTTGTTGACATAAGGTCATTGACTAACACCTTTCAAGTCATCAAAAAAACTAAATTTAAACGCAGATATAAAAAAAGTTAGGCTTATAATCAGTCAAAATAAAACTAGTTTTGAAAATTAATATAAAATATTTAAGTGATATACTCATGGTAAATAACAAACTAGGAGAAGTGATGAGTTTCACATATTTTGAAAAGATAATTAATAACAAAGAAGGAACTGAACAAGACCCGTAGAATAGATTGAACAAATCTTGATGCAGCTTTGTAATTCTCAATGAACTTTGGAAAAATAAGCCATATGATTTGAACAAAAACTAGAATTTTCAATGCTGATGTAAATGTCTATCGTTTTGAAATTGAAATTGCTATGAAAGTAACTTGAAAAAAAATTCTGGTTTTTATTAACAGTAAATTAAAAAGAGTCTGGTGTATTAAGTGGTTTCATAGAATATGTAACTATAAGAGTTAACCTTTAATAAAGTTGATAAATAAAAATAGATTGAGCATGTTCTTTGTAATTCTGTAAAGTATAAAGTAAAACATGTTTTTGATTGAAACAACGAAGGCAACAGAAATAAGGAAGAAAGGCGTAGAATAATTTGACGCAAGACTGATACAGATGAACTTAAAGCACAGCAACTTAATGAACTACATGTTAATTAGTGAATCTAAAATTTATAATTACAGTAAGATATGATGCACATGAGAATAATTTAAGTTATTTTAACGAGACAATATAGAGTAAGAATTAGTAGTTTTGGCTGCGTACATGCCCTAATTTTTAAAATAAAATCAGTTTGTTAAAAAAAAATACGCGTAGCAGAGAGAATATTAAGACGAATTCGGACTGGGCTTAACAGAGCAGGAGCGAATAAAAATTATACTTTATAAAATTGTCATCTTAGCCGAGAAGGTCTTTCCTAATACCTACATCCCCATGTTTGCTTCCAAATGGTTTTCACAACCAGAATTGCTGGAAATCAGAATTGGACAACCAGGTCTGACCAGGACAGGAACAACCAGGATTGCTAACTGGAAGGGACATATTTGGTAGAGGGCTTTCATCCACTTTAGAGAGATGGATCTGCATGATTTCTGTTTTTGTAACAAGTATTTTTTTACGAGATAGGGTTGTTAACCCCCTATGCTCAGCCCCCAACGTAGAAGGCCAGAGTGTTACTCTTAATCTGGTGTCTCCCCACCGACCTGACCGACCTACCAGTAGCTACGGTACCACCGGCATAGCTCAGTAGGTCCTTGACACACGCAAGCCCACTTACCACGACAAAGTGATAACACCAAACTGCGGGTTAACACAGTTTACGGAGACTTAAAAATTAAAATCTAAATATCCTTATCACACTAATAAAAACATACCTGCCTATTTTCAGCTGCGAACTTTAGTTTCTGAAAATAAAAAAGTAACATTGAAGGCAGCTGTAAACATTCGTCAACAAGCTATTGATTGTAAACATTTAGAGATGAAATCAAAACGCTTCACCAATGAGTTTTCTGTAGTGAAAATAATTAATGTATCGTATACAGGGGACTGATTTTGGTGTACAATTTTCGGTGTTTAGAGCTTTCATTGATTTTTTAAAGTTATACTTAAAAGATCGATTTGATGTTAACCTGAAAGCAAAAGTGTTCCTTCACGCAATTTTTAGGGCTGTTCAACATTAAATTTGAAAAAATATTATACTATAGTTATCACAGAGTATGCATTCTTGTTTTCATTTGTTGACTATAAATAAGCATTACAAAAAAAATACTGCAATTCATGTTTTCGTTTGACTAAATATAAGGAATAAAAATAGTCTAATCTTCTCCGATATATTGCAATTTCGTATACTTAAACAATTTTAAATTGCATACATGCACTTGATAAACGCATTTATTTATTTCATGCGGTTTTTCTAAATTTTTTTTTTCTGGGAACAAAATATATAAGGAAAATAGTTATTTTAAATATTAAAATGAAATGTTACCGGAGCATATCCAATCAATATGTACGTGAAACCCATCTTATGTATCGTAAAAATAAATGGTTATTATTTTCTTCCATGGTTGAACAATTTCTCTACTTAAGAAATATTAACTTCTAAAGTTTTGTGGTAACGGAAGGGCCTTGAAACGTGGTAACTCACGCAATATGAAGAAACTTCATTAAAGTCTAATGCTTTTTCTATCAACACATTTTTTGTTATAGTTCGAAGAAATGCTTTTAAAGAATAGTATGGCTAAAGTATCTGGACCATTAATTACGTTAAGCTCCATTTGCTGGACAAAAGTCAAAGATAATGAGTCTTTAAGTTCTGGTGCTGAAAGTTTGACAAATTATTATCGTTAATTTTTTAGTTTAAGTCACAAGCCATTATCCATAACAAAATTTCTATTTCGATTAGTTTTAAAGTTTGTAATGTTTATGACCATATTTGTTCTTTTCATTTTCCACTTTATTAATTTCAACTGGAAGAAAGAAGTTTATTGATTGTAACATTTTGGATTGGGATGGTTTTAAATATCAGTGCCATCATCCCTTTTATATATATATAAAAAACAACATTTTCAACCGTCTTACAAGCATTATCGTCTTTCATTGTTTAACAAGAGTAAATTTAATAAAAACAGATAACTTTTGTTATTTCTTTGAAATTCTTGAAATTTGTTTTAAATATTTTATTAAAAACCAGCTATGTTTTGTGTTTGATATTTCCATTATCAACCGATAAATTACGTTTTGGATTAACGTTTTGTTTTTATATTTTTGATTTTGCCTTATAAGCATTATGTTCAGTGTTTAACAAGAGTATATCTAATAAAAACAGATAAATTTATTATTTCTTCGAAATTTTTTAAATTTGTTTTAAATTTCTTACTTAAAACCAGCTAATCACTTTGTGTTTGATATTTCACTTATCAACTGTTAAATTTAGTTTTGGATGGGATTAACGTTTTGTTCTTTTTATATTTTTGATGTCTTAACGTTTTAACTGATCTATATCGATTGGCTTGATTTTTGATTAAGACGATTTTGTGGATACTGTTATACTGTTACTCATCAGTATTTGATCTAATTTTTATCTAAAAGACTGCTTGGCCCTTCAGTTTCTTCACCTATTTATTGTTTCGATCGCAATTTTGAATTTAGAAAATTGTTGTATGTTCCTAACAATATTTCACTTTTCTTGGTAGCAATCTATTTTCTTTTGTTGATGATGCTGTCGCCGGCCATTAAGGCAGATTGATGCGATCGTTCTTGTTTTCCAGTTACGCCATCTATGGCCAATAACTCGACATCTGCCATACCCATACGTCTTAACGTTTTAACTGATCTATATCGATTCGCTTGATTTTTGATTAAGACGATTTTGTGGATACTGTTACTCATCAGTATTTGATCTAATTTTTATCTAAAAGACTGCTTGGCCCTTCAGTTTCTTCACCTATTTATTGTTTCGATCGCAATTTTGAATTTAGAAAATTGTTGTATGTTCCTAACAATATCTCACTTTTCTTGGTAGCAATCTATTTTCTTTTGTTGATGATGCTGTCGCCGGTCATTAAGGCAGATTGATGCGATTGTTCTTGTTTTCCAGTTACGCCATCTATGGCCAATAACTCGACATCTGCCATACCCATACGTCTTAACGTTTTAACTGATCTATATCGATTCGCTTGATTTTTGATTAAGACGATTTTGTGGATACTGTTACTCATCAGTATTTGATCTAATTTTTATCTAAAAGACTGCTTGGCCCTTCAGTTTCTTCACCTATTTATTGTTTCGATCGCAATTTTGAATTTAGAAAATTGTTGTATGTTCCTAACAATATCTCACTTTTCTTGGTAGCAATCTATTTTCTTTTGTTGATGATGCTGTCGCCGGTCATTAAGGCAGATTGATGCGATTGTTCTTGTTTTCCAGTTACGCCATCTATGGCCAATAACTCGACATCTGCCATACCCATACGTCTTAACGTTTTAACTGATCTATATCAATTGGCTTGATTTTTGATTAAGACAATTTAGTGGATACTGTTACTCATCAGTATTTGATCTAACTTTTATCTAAAAGACTGCTTGGCCCTTCAGTTTCTTCACCTATTTATTGTTTCGATCGCAATTTTGAATTTAGAAAATTTTTGTATTTTCCTAACAATATTTCACTTTTCCTGTTAGCAAACTATTTTCTTTTGTTGATGTTGCTGTCGCCGGCCATTAAGGCAGAGGGATGCGATCGTTCTCGTTTTCCAGTTACGCCATCTATAGCCAATAACTTGACATCTGCCATACCCACACGTCACACCCGTTTATAGGGCTGACCCAATTATACATCCATTCCTTCATCCACAGATCATAATTTTGACCTGAACCAGAGAAAGATTAATTTCCAATTCTGTAACCTCAGAGGTATAGATTTATAATGGGGACATGCAGAACTTTGTGACCCGACAGATTTAACGTGCACAAGGCACTATTTGCTGCACGGGGATTCTTCTGCCAGATGGATTCAAACTTCCGTTCTTTTAAACATGAGTCCATTGCCCTACCAACCAGGCTATCCCGCCTGTCAATTTTTTTAAAAAATAAAATAATTTGATTAATATGAAATGCTATTTACTGTTTCAAAATCTATTTATTGTTCTATTATTTACTGTTATATCTATTTACTGTTTCAAAAAATGTAAACAGAAACTTTCCTCTCAACCTACGAAAACATTATGAGATCATCAATAACTATCGTTTAAAAAAATAAATTCTACATTAAAAAGCACTGCTATAATTAATATGAATGTAATATAAAATGGTAAATTGATTGATAAATATGATTGATGATATAAAATGGTTAAAGCTTAATTGTAAACAAAATTTTATATTAAGTCTCTGTAGTGGTATAAAGCATGGAAATACTAAAACCTTTGCCAATTGAAATAAAGAAATATATTTCTATCTCTATAAATCATTCAAAACCGTTTCCATCAATCATTTTCATAGATACAATCGATATTTTAGAACACTAAAAATATATATTCATACATATCTTTGTTTGCCGATTTTAAGAACACTATTCAGTCTCGATATAGAGAAAAATAGATATTTTTGAGATACGTCTGAAAAGAAATAAAACTATCAATCAAATATCTATCAAATCAGAAGATGACGATACTTATTTGAAAAATATGCCAAAAACCTTTGATCAGAGCAATTTTATTCTTCCCCAAACAAATTAATAAAAGAGAAAGAATGGATATTGATATTGTTTACTTAATACACCTTGTGTTCTTTTAATAATTTAAAATATAAAAATTTTTTGAATATTTTTTCGCGTAAATATCTATATTTAGAAGTCTATAAGAACTCAAATTTTTCTATGAACCAGAACCAATTTTTAGAATGAAAGTGTTTAAGGATATTCATTTTCTGGTTTAAAAAATGGAAGAAGCTACATTTTAATGAAATATTTGGTGCAAGTTTCTTAGACTCAAATAATTTTTTTCTAAGGAATAAATTTTAACAATTTCAAGGAACGAATGTCGTCTTACGCGGATAGGGGCGCTTCCAAATTATGACTTATTCTGAAGCACATAAAGAAACAGTTCAGAATAAGTAAGCACACCAAGTAACGTACGAGGATATTTCCAGTCATGGGTTCCGATGCAATTTTAATCTTAATGATCTATTCTGACTCTAGAAGTTTGTAGAAATGCGACCCTCTGTTGCATGTATCATTTTTAAACTTGCACATTACGATAAAAAATGATTAAAAATACTATTTAAAAAATGTTTTAACAGCAACTACTTTTTCTCTAATTTTTGTCATCTGCAATCAGTTTCTCTCTCTAAAAAATGTCATGCTACAGAACTAAAAAAAAAAAAAATTTTTTTCCAGTGTTATTATTAGTAAAAGTAATAAATACGAAAAGTTGTATAGAAAATCTTTAAAAATCTTCTTAAAAATAATTTGTAAAATAATTTTCCGCATTCTTTTCTTAAAAATAAAATGAAAAAAAAATTTATGTTGGTCAGTCAAGGCTGAATTCATTTTCAGGGGAAGTGAATACTGTACATATTCTTTCTGTATTTGATAAAAAACGAGGTACTGTACTGATCTGCACTGATTAGATAAAAAAAAAAGCCATCATCGTCACAAAAGTTTGAAATTTTTTTTCGGGAAATTCAGCAACCAGAAATTCTTCTATTTGCAAGTTCAGCGGTATTTCCTGTATTTGAAAGTTAAGGTCAATTTTAATAATTTTTTATTCATCAGATCTAGTAAATTCGGGGTATAAATCATCATCACTTGAGTCTATATAGCATACTAGTTATTTTGAGACTCTGTGACAGTTAGTCGGGAGATGTAGGTAAAGTAACACAAATATTTCAATGGATCATATATAGTCCAACTATAAATAGAAAAAAAAGCAGGAGAATTAAGACATAAAAATTACAATTACATGTTTGCTTGTATTTTTTTCTAATCTAACAATTGGTGCTGCAGTTGCTCAGAGGATAGAGCATTCGCCTTCCAATGACGTGACCCAGATTCGAATCTCAGCAACGGCTGTTCGATACGAATTTTGCTTCCGGCTGGCACCTACCACAGGGCTGACATAAAGAATATTCTCAATGTTTGTAGGAGTTAGAGTTTCCTTGCAATCACGCTGAATGTGGGAGGATTACGTGGTTTTCCACTGCACATAACGCAAATGCAGGTTAATTCTATAAAAAGAAATCCTCCGCGAAGGCTGACTTGTCCAAATACTTGATCCAGGAGTTCCCTTGTTTTCTAGGTTGGGTTCAAAATTACAATGAATACGGAATTGAACTTTAGTAATCACTAACTCAGTCAAATTGGGTCAGTTTTTCAAAGCAGGCTATAAAAATAATAACATATAACATAACATTTAGTAATAATATTTAAAGACAACTTAAATTCCGAAAATTAATTTCTTCTCGTCACCAATAATTTAATTCGAGAATGGGCAAAGTAACCACAGTTAACGGCAGCGGTACTCGCCAATCTTTTATCTAAAGACAGTACCAGAAAGTTGAGCAGTTTTTTTTCCATCCAGGAATCCTTATTTATGTAAAAGTTTGCAAAGATTTTAAGGAAAAGCACAAATCTTTCTGAAATTGGACAGTATTTCTGAAAAAAGTATTTAATCACGAGTACAATTAAATTTTTTTTTCCTTCAGTACAGCGTAAATTCGCATTGAGTGAAATGCCATTTAATGAATGTATTTGATTGTGTGTTTCATTGTTTTTAATGAATAATATGTCTATAATATGATTCTTGCATATATTACGATAATACTTTATATTTATGCAAGGCTGTAGAAAATACATAAAAAAGCCAGTTCTACTATCTCCTTAAGTTTAAAATATTTTCAATTTCAAAAATATGTATATTTATAAGAATATAATTTTCTTTACAACGTTTAATTCACTTAAATAAATCAGATAAATTGCATCCTCATCCTCATTTGCGCGGCTGCCCGGGGTGCGCCCTGGCCTTCGCGAGGATTCTCTTACACTCTGACCTGCACAGATTAGATATGGCCTGATACTGTAGACAAGGACTTTTCCGTACTGAACATAATTATTAAAAATATAATTTAATAAGATATTTTATTTCTAAAATATTTGATGTACAATAAAAATTAATAATATAAACTACAAGTAATTTTCTTTTTAACTAGTTCATAACTACATTGCTGAAAACTTTTGTTTAAACTAATGACTCATGGTACCTTCATACCTGGGAGGATATATTATAAAAAATTTTTGTTAAAAATGTTCCATTAACTAAAGAATGTATGTCTGTACCGCTTAAGTGTCATGGTACTGGTATATTTCAATTACGGTTGGGAACATGTAAGTCAGAATAAAATTAGTTTTTGAAGCATAAATTCCATTAAGTAGGGAATTCAAGCGAGGAGAAAACTTCCATGTTTGTAATGAAGAAATCGACCACTTGGAGATCATTTGCTTAGAGAAAGGTGGGTGGATAATTATAAAACCCTAATCACTTACTGCTGATATAACAATGGTAAGAACCTTTTAGATGCCGGGGTTCATTTGAGTTACGTAAAAAATGGGAGAAAAAATAAGAGCACCTAATTATTTAGAGAAGAAAAAAAAAAGGAAGTGGTTATCGAACAGCTTCAAGAGAATGCATTATTGGCATGATTACTTTTTTTTTTTACCAGCCTCTAAGTTCTAATCTACAAACAAATTGTATTCGTAATAACAAGAGATCGTACAATGTATTTCCCATGTATATAAATGGCATACATGGAATATTGTACATCCTTGGTTGTTCTGAAATTAAATTTTAAATGGCTTATACAAATATAATAGGGTTAATATAATATTAAAAGGTTTATTAGATCTGAGGGTTCACACGGAAGAAAGGGGTAATAATAGAACAGTTAATTATTTAGAGAAGAAAAAGAAGTGGTTATCAAACTGCATGGAGAGAATGTTTATCAATACAATTACTTCTTTTGTTACCAGTCTCCGAGTTTTAATCTATAAAAAAAAAAAAATCGTATTAGTAAAAAGAAACTGTTCATTATTTTTCCATTTATATAAATTGTTACGTTGAAATTTAATTTTAAAAAGCCTATGCAAGTATATTAGGAAAATTTTAATCTTATATGGTTTATTAGATGCCTGGGTGATTTGTGTTACGGAAAACAAAAAGATAAAAACCAAAAACATAGTTTTTTTTAAAAAAATGAGAAGTTACTTTTAAATAGCACAAAGAAAATGTATATTGGTATGATTATTTTTTAAAAACTAGTTTTCCAGTTCAGATCAGCAAAGAAACCTTGTATATTTGTAAGAAACTGTAAATAGCAAATTATTTTTCATTTAGTACGAATATATTGTTGCTATAAAATCTTATTTTAAAATGTTTGTTCAGAGTTATAAGATGTCAGGGTCTGTTTGATTTTAAATAAAGGGAAATAAATAGGTCAGTTAATATTTCAGAAAAGAAATGGTCATAGAACAACATACGATAATATATATTGACATATTTGTTTATTTTTTCAGGTCTCCGAGACTGGGTTCTGCGTCAACTAGTCACGCACAATTCGTCGTTGCGACACAATTTGTACGCAATTGTACACAATTTGTAGTGGGATAATTCATGTTGAGCACAATTCGTCACAATAAAAATTTATGGTGAGCTTAACTCGTTGCAAAGACAATTCATCACGAGCACAACTCGTCGCGGTGGCAATGCGTTGACGAATTGTTCTTGCGACGAATTGAACCGTCGAAGAATTGTCACCGATGTGAATTTTGCGCAATGAATTGTCCCACAGCGAATTATGCGCAACGAATTAATGTGTTACTTAATGTATATCATTAAGGTTCTTTTTTTACTGGTCTTCGGGGTCTAATCTAAAATGAAATCGTATATGAAGGCCAAAAATTCTTCCTCGCGTTTTTATTTTGTGCATTATTCTGAATTTTAATTTTCGAACGTTCATACATGGTTAATAGTGTCCCATTTCCAGTTCATTCAAAACTGTAGCTTCTTTTTGCACATGACTTAAGCAGAATATAATTTTATATTGCTTCTATGAAAAAGTGATTTTAATAGTTACTTACAAACCACCCTGAATTATTTCAAATTGAATATTGGTCCTCGTCATTAGTGAAACTTAACTAGTTATACGTGATCTGCAAATATTTACGAAAAAAAAAATCTTATGCAATTCTACCATGTTTGCTTTCCTGTCCAATTCAAACAGAGTTTTTTTTACCCCGAATACCTACCATTCTTTAATCAGGGCATCATTAAGAATATCAAGGTAAAATAAATATTCATTTTACGTGCTGAAGTGAAAGGTAAACTTCTTTGGAAAAGTTAATTTGTCGTTAATGAGAAGAAAAAAAGCTCACTTGCTTAAGATTTTTTCCTCATCTGTTTGATTTACCATTAGAATGATATCTTAATTCCAGCAAAATGAATTTTTTCTCAATAAGAGTTAAAAGAATCTACTTTTAATTTTTTTTGAAAAGATTCTATACTTCTCTACTTTTTTACGATTCTGTTAAAAAATTACCCTTGGTTAGAGCGTAACTAACAATTTTAAACTACTAAAACATTAATTAGCTCTTTGTGTTGTACATTACTTAATTCCCTTATAAATGAATGATTTCATTAAAGAATGAATTATAGTTGAAAAAAATTTTAATTATATTTTACTGTTTCAAGACATCGGTTTATTTTTTAATAAAAAAAAACTATTCCTGTTATAACACGGAACCCTATTAAACTAACATTAAAAAAATTGTAAAAATGTAACTAATCTAATTGTATCTGTATGCTTCATTCGTTTTAATAATGAATGATTTTGTTAACGAATAAATTAACAATTTTTATCATACAAAACTAATAAAATATTGCTATTTTTTTCTGCCAGGATTTCAATACAAAAATTCTATTCTGGTTCAATTAAGTTGCATTTAAAAACATGATCATTGTAAAGTTTTAAATTATCTAATTATTTAGTTCCATATACAGTGCAAGACTTTACTTAAAAATGAATGATTTTACTATTAAATCAACTGAGTTATTACATTCAAAAAACTTTCTTACATCGATTTAATCAGTTTCAATTCGATATATTCTTCAGTTCATTTTATTTTTATTTTTTAGAATGTTGCTTAATGCATCATAGCAGCTGTATAAGTTTTCAACTACTTTTATTTGTGCTTAATATTTAGTGCTTAACATTAGTTATAACAACACACGGAAGAACCTTTTTATATACAAAATTTGTTAGATATTGTATATTTTTTGTTGTAGCATTTATTTATTTAATTATTGAAAAACAGTTTAGAGATTTTCATAATAATACGTTATTATCACAATTATACCCATTTATTTGAACCTGCTTGTTTATTGCAGCTAGCTATTTTGTTGTTGCATCTATTTACTTGTTTTATCTTTAGATAAAAAAATTAACAATGCTCACTTTAAATTCTCACGTGAATAACAGCTTGAATTTTTTAGTGCATGTACAATCATTTGCCTCATGACAATTTTTCATAAATTACTCAATAAATATAATTAACGTTTAATTAATAAGTAAACAAAAATTAAAAAAAAAATATTTTTAAGAAAAATCCTACCTTAGATAAACGGTAAATTAAACTAAGTACAATATTCGGTAAATAAAAATTAACAAAATCTATAATTAGCTTGAAAACTGGTTTAATTCGTAATTAATTTTGATTTTGCATAAAAAGAATCCTAATGCTAAAAAATAAATAACTGAATTGAAGAAGAACGGGTTTTTAATATTTCTGAAAGCAATAGAAATTTTATCTAGATTCAAAGGTTAATTGGCACAGCATGGGAAATAATAAATGTTTCAAATATTATGCGAAATGTCTTTTTGAAACCCTTTTCTGAAAGCATTCTCATCAATATTTTTTATTCTTATATCAAATGTTATGTTTGCATGTGTATATAATTTGAGATTGGTCAAATTTTGAAGACCAAAAAGCACCGTAATGTGCTATTTAAAAAAAAAAAATTTTTATTTTGGTAAGTTGTCCTTAAATGGGGGATAGAGACAAGATAGTACCAAATCCATAAGTTCTAATTGCAATAATATTAAATAAAGATTTTTCGTACCCTTTACTTTTCCTTTTTATTTTTTATCCTTTTCATTTGCATCTCAATTGCGAAATTCGGCCACATTAAATTGTTCTTTTACCGCCATACTTTTCACAAGACAATCCCCAGGACTGAAAATTTGATTTGACTTACGCTGACACTGCTTGTCCTAGAGCCATGACAATTGTCTCTGAGATACTATCTCATGAGATAGTATGTCCAATTAAGAAACCATGCTTCTTTTTGTAAAATCTGATCATTTTGTTGCTGATAGGAATGGACCTTTTAAAAATAAAAATTCACAACTTAAGAGGCCTAAGACAGACAGTGAGAACGTAAATGAAACCAAGTCATATCATATTATCTCACATCATATCGTATATCTCATATCTTATGTATATATCATCATATCTTATATGTGTAATAGTCATATCCTAATATTATAATATGAGGCACAGTGTGGTATCGCATATTAGTAATTAATAATGTTGTAACTTAACAAAGCAAAATTAGCCAACAATGCAGATTTATAGACAGTTTTATTACAAAAAAGACCGTATAAAATATGCTAGAATATTTACTCTTTTTCAACTATAAATAATTCACTGAAGAACCTAACCAAGGACATTTTTTCTTATTACTCTCCATACTTGCAACTAAAGCCAACAGAAGACTTCTTTTTCTTTCTGCCTCTTTACTTAACCTTCAAATATGTTTTATATTATTTTTGGTGGAGATCACAATTCCTTTTTGTTAAAATGGTATTTATAGTATATTTGAGTACTATTTCACACTGGAAATCTTTCCTAAATGCGCATAATAGTCTTTTTTTCCAATTTTCTAAAAGCGAATTGAGCTGATCTTGATGCTAAATTTTCGAAGTAATAGATGTGTTAAGAATATTTTAAATTAAGAGATGATGATCTATTAACAACGACTACTTAATGAAAGGTCAATTCCTGGTAAGAGGCGTCTTAATCCCTAGTGAAAGGAAATTTTTAACAACAAATTAAGTTTTCCAATGAATAATGCATAGATCTGAGACGTTAATTACATGAAGAGAGTAATTTAAATTGGGATTTTAGTAGGAAGCTTTTGTCCATGATCTTTATAAATTAAAACTAAGCATATTAACCTCTCAGTATCACCACATGAATACATTTTCTTCATTTTAAACCCGTATTCTGTGTGCAAATTGATAAACGGAAAACTCCGAATAACTTTTGGTTTAATAGTCGGATTTCAGCATACTAGGAGTTAATCTTAATGGTTCCCGGAAGTGGTCTTAAATATGCTGATTAATTAGCGTAGACAATATTTTAAGCTACGAAATCGGGCACAAACAAGAACTTTTTCTGAATAAACATAACTTTTCCTCTAGAGAGAGAGGGATTCCTTACTTCAAAAAAAGATTCGCCGAATTCTGAAAAATATGGTCTCAATAGTTTAAGATGAAGAGTTGTTCAAAGTTTGGATTCGTCAGGGATTTCTCTTTTTGAACAAATCTAAAAATTTTTGCACTGAATTATAAATTTTTTAATTAATAATCATGCAAGTAACAAATTTTAATAAATATTTATTATTTTTTATTAATTTATTTAATAATAATCGAAAAAATTTAAATTATGTGGCATGCAATTCTTTTTAAAAATGTAATCTTAAATGATAAAATATAATCTTTGAACAAAAATTGGTCAAATAATTCTCGAAAAATAAAATTTTAAATATAAGACTTTTGGAAATTTTATAACTCAGGAACTATTGTATTTATTGTGCTTAAATTTTGTATTTTGTTATTTTAAATTGCATTCTTTGAAATCCTGTAAAAATATTATATTCCTTACGATTCAAAATACTTTAAATTGCTAAATAAAATAATAATAAGTAGTAAAATGTGTTAAAGATGGAATTATTTTTGGAAGCATAGCTTATAACTATGCAGACATTTCTTGAGATACGGAGAAACTTACAAAAGGTATAAGTAACTTTAAGAGTTCATTAATTTCAACCATTCTCCTGACAAAATTGCTGGACCATATTTCCCAGACTGCGGCGAATATTTTGAGGGTCAAAAATCTGGACCTTTCGAAAATATGTGTTAATTCAGAGAGAAAGCGTTCTTTTTTGTTTGATTTCATCATTAAAATTATCATCTACACTCAATAATTAGCATATTTGAGGTAAGATATTTGAAACATAAATATAGAGTTCTAATATGTGCAAATCCGATAGTTAGTTAGAAAGTTATTCAGGGTGTTCCGTTTTTCATTTTAATCACTGTACATAGGGATTAATCTCTTACTAAGAAAAGAGAAAATGAAAGAAGAGAGAGATTCAAAAGCTACTCTACTTTTGATAGCAATTTACAATTTGAAACAATATGGCTTATTTAGCAATACTTTTTTCAAATCAATAATTGACGACGTCAAACAGTTAAATTTATGCATAACTAAATAAAGCAAAAACAAATGTTCAACACAATGTCTAAAAAATAAAGCTATTATAACGTCAATCGAGCAAAACTGTTGGAATTCTACTGCTTTATATAAAAAATACGTACAGATACTATAAAATATTAAAAAAATATATAAATAAAACATATATTTTTATTTAAAAAAAAAACTCAGTTTTTAACTTTTAACTAATCTCTCAATGACATGAGAAATAAACCGTATTTTGAAATATTTCGCATTTAACGTTTTATTGTTCTTTCTTTTTACAAGGAATATCATGATAAAATTCTACATAAAACTTCAATAAGTATTTTTGATCACACATTTTATGGCTCTTTTATCGCAAATGTTTGGATTATGATGGCTTAAAATGACAAATTTTTACACCTTGTTTGCAAATCTTTTTCTATAGGCTTTCAAAAAGATTTCCTTTGAGACATCAAAACAGAGAAAAAAACATTAAAACGAAAAGATCTCTTTGACGATATAAAAAGAGACTATATAATGGATTCAATGCATTTCAGAACATTAAAATAAGAGAAACGACAAAATAAAAAGTCCGAAACACTATAGACATTGATTATTATTTTTAGAATGCGCATTCGCTTATAAATTTATATTATTATGCAAATTATATGGTCTGAGATTCATGATTTGAATAAACTTGATTATTTAAAGAAACTATTTTGAGATAAAAGATGCTTTAATGTTACGAACAATTATATTTTGATGAACCAAAGCTACATTTTTTTTTTGTTTTTTTGCCGTATGCCTGTTTAGGCAGAGGGGGTGCGATTGTTCTTGTTTTTCAGTGGCGCCATCTATGGCCATGAATTCGACTTCTGCCACACCATTCACACAACCACAAACCCGTTTATAGGGCGGGTCACATTCACACACACAAAGGAGAAAGGACATAGAACACGCAGAGAGAGAAAGAAACATCCTTACCTTGCCCGGGATTCGAACCCAGATCCTTTCTGATGCAAAGACAGTTCCCTGCCCCTTACACAGGCCGGTCGGTTACACTTTATTTTCTAGGTGTGTTCGACAATATTGCTTACTGTGAAGGATTTGATGCAATTTACAAACTATTTTTAATTTATTTTACATATTTTTTACTTTAAAAGTTTAAAATAAATCCGAAAACAAACATCGTGATTTACTTTTCAGTGCTAGTGATTTTCTTAATGAAACAGCAAGTATTTTATTTTAATACTAGCAATGAACTGTTGATTTGTAAGGGTAAATTTGTGACTTGTACTCAATATAGAAGACTATAGAAATCTAGGACAAATTTAACATCGTGTGTGGCATTTTAAAAGGGCTAATTCGCATTTAGGTTTCATTTTAAGGAAGCTCTCTAAACTTTCCCTGACGAGAAGCAGATTTTAACCGTTTATCAGTCTACCACTGAGGATGTTTTAAGTTAGAATTATTATCACTGACAGCCAGAATAAATACAAGAATGGATCAGTTATCATCTGTATTCAAACCTAGGCCGTATCATCGAGAGGCGAAAGCTTTATGTTACTGTAGCTTACTAAAAGCCTTATGAAAGCTTACCAAAACTTTAGTTTTACTAGACTTTATATCTACCTAAACTAAAGAAAATAATCTGAATATAAGTTCATACACCGAGAAAAAAAGTAGGGACATAATTATCAGAAAATAGTAAAATTAATGTGCTTCTGGCTCTATGGCAACACCAAGAAACCACGTTAATTTTTACTGAAGCGCTTTGGTAATGACTTTTTGGTAACATTAACAATGAAATATGGTTTTAATTACCCTGCTGTTTGGTAGTAAATGTGGTAAAATTTGATAACGTCAACCAAAAGTCAGAAATTTTAAACAATAAAAGTTTAGTTTGATAACCTCTATTTTAGTAAACATTTGTCTATTTTTCTCATCGTTTAATTTTATTTATTTAGATGGTAACTGTAAGATAACATCAACCAACCTTTAAAATTATAAAAATGAGCATTTGTAACAGTAAAAATTCATCAAAAAGATCAAGCTAAATTCAGTAGCTTAACTGTTACTTATCAAGGTTGTACCAACTTCGTGAAATGGAAGCATAGAGATAGTGGGTTAGAATTCCAGAGCAACTCTGGATGCTTCTATTTATTTATTCAGTGTTTTACACGCTTGTGCAGTCTTGTGTGTTCATTATATCGGCTTATATGCCTATGTCAAGTGAAATACATATAGTACAAGATAGATAGAGACATCATAAACATTTATTCAGGGACACGGAGGAATTCAAAATCTTATAATTATTGTTGACGTATGCCGGTTTAGGCAGAGGGGGCGATTGTTCTTGTTTTCCAGTGGCGCCATCTATGACCAAGAATTCGATTTCTGCCACACCATACGTCGCACCCGTTCATAGGGTATACCCATTCATACATCCATTCATTCATCCACAGATCGTAATTTTGACCTGAATCATGCAACGATCGATCCAGTACCCCCAAAGGTATTGATTTGTTATGGGAACATGGAGGACTTTTGCGACTCGACAGATTTAACGTGCATCAGTCACTTTACTACACGGGGAGTCTTCGGCCGGTGGGGTTCAAACCCACGAACACTAGGACATGGGCCCAGCGCCCTACCGACCCCAGGCTATCCCGGCCCAAAACTTTATAATATATAAATCTATTTACAGTCTTTTTCTAATTTTGGCAATGTGGTCTTCAGCTTGACACTGGCTAATGATAAATCGTTATTCGTGTACTCATTAATAAATCATAATGAGTACACAAATCTGCATATGTAGGTGTAACAATAAATAATAAAAAATATGGTATAGTGTTCCTGTTTTAAATTATTTTTTACAGCAGTCTCGTCTTCCCATCAGATTCGAAAATAGCTTGTAGGTATCAGGTTTGAATCAAAGTGTAACCATGGATGTTTAACAGTAAATAAATTTTTTGCAATATGTAGGCTTACTGCAAAGAATAGCTTGTCTCTTGAAAATTTGCCAAACATATAGCGCAAGAATGAGAAAAACAGCGCAAATATATTAATTCACTACCTCTACGCTTTAGAGAATTTGGTAAAAGGACACCACCTCGTCCAATGAAGACTCAATAATATATGGTTATTTTTCTGGCACCTTACCTTGCAGTATTGCTAACCACTCTGAAGTGTAGATGTAGTTGATTTGAATCTTGCTGTAACACTGGATGTATATTCTTGCTGTCTCTTGCAAAATTGTGTTATAAATTTTTCAAACTGAAAAGAATTTGTAAGTCATACTTTGTAAGCAAAGAAACTTACATATGCATGTATATAAATAAATAAATCAAACTACCACCCTCTAAGACGGATAAAACATTCACCTTAATCTGATACATCTGAGTTTAGTATCTTTACAGTATTTTAACCGGTCATTTGAGGTCCTCATTCATGTTCTTTAACCCTTTGTTCTAATTGAGGAGCTATATCAGAATAAGAAATAACTAACAGCCGTCCAACTCCTATCAACTATTTAAATAAACCACCATTCTAAATAATCCATAGACTTGTAAATACTCTACTTGGTAAAACACATAGTCATCAAAATGCTGAAATTACCAAATAAAATATAAATTTATTGACATTTCTGAAGAACATTTTGGTAACTTCATCGTGATACTTTAGAGCATGTCATTTATTTGGTTAAATATACTTTTCAGTTTTGTATTTTTTTCTAAATGATTGGAAATATGAGCTGTACATTTAAACATCGGAATTTCCAGAAAATCGTTACTGTAGCAAACGGTAAAATTATCATATGAATGGTTTAAATGCTGCACATTTTAGTTTAATTAACAGATTTAGAATTTTTTTTTCACTCGAAATGCCTACAAGTATATTAATTTTGCCAGAATTTTTTTCTTAGTGTATCTGGCAATAATGATATGATAATATTAACTTTATCATATCATACATATTTAAATGTTGTTTTTCGACCGATAGCTTTTAATGGTCACTTATGTTTAAATGTTGCTACGATATATCTTTAAGTTCATTTATATGTAAAAATTACATGAACTAAACCTGTGTTAAAACGGCATTCAGCTAAATTTTTTAATTATTTTATAATTTCTGATTAATAATAGTTCCGTAAAAAATGTTTTTTTTTTTATGATTTTAAATATATTTCTTTATTTTTTTTTACAAAATATTTAGGTGTACAGAATAAAATTTGCTTACAAATATTTTTTTGTTATTAAATTTACATTTACTTTAAAATTTATTAATATGTTTATGAATATTTAAAGTTCTTTTTTTTTGTTTTCTATACTTAGTTTTGAGACAATAATATTTATGGCAGGAATGATATTTTGGATTGTGATTACTTTCAGTTCCCAGCTTTTTATTTCTTCACAAATCTGACTCTTATTTGTCTCCTAAAATTTTTATTTTTAAATGTCCTTCATAAATGTTTCATTTTTCTATTGTAACTGTCATTTTCAAATGATAAATGACTTTATCAGTTGGTAGCTAAAATCATATGTCTTCCTTTTATACTCAAAAAATTGATATAGGAGGTATTGTAAATCCTTCCTCAGTTTTATAGGAATTTATATATTATAAATGATATTTAAAAGAACATCAATCATATTTTTATTTGCTTTTAAGAAGAAAAAATGCGGAAATATTTATAAAATCATATATCATTCGCATTTATTCCTTGGTGGGTTATCATTCTATGAAAATAATGTTCAATTATAATTTTTTAAAAACAGTTTTGATAACTGTTTAAACCAAACAAAATATGTTTTTTATCTATATGTCTATTAAATTTAATTATTTTTTAAGAGTTGAAATTTTTTTTTCATTATGAAATTAGAATTTCAATTCATTTCAGTTTAAGAATTTGAGTCATTAAAGTATTTATTACATCATTAAATAAAAGTAAAGTAATTATTAAATTTGATATCGGCACATCATCGATCTTATATCTCTATATGGACGTGCATGTGGTATTTTTTTTTTGTTGCATTTCACAAGTTTTTCATACCATATCCTTTAAAAGAAAAGCTTTGAATTTTTAATAAAAATAAGTTTTTTAAAATTTTTTATCTTGGACAAAATGCAATTATTGTTAACTTTCTTTTTGTTATGAAATATTTCTGAAGTAAAATTTATAAGTTCGAAGAATATGGTGGCTGTATTATATTGTATAAACATTAAACACACCATAACGTTATTAGATCTATTAATATCGGCTTAACTAGAGTTCTGAAGTTTTTCAAAATTTAAGAAGTGAAGAATTAAATAGATTTCTATAAGTATTAG
The DNA here is from genome assembly GCA_949128135.1 of Parasteatoda lunata. Classification (NCBI taxonomy): domain Eukaryota; kingdom Metazoa; phylum Arthropoda; class Arachnida; order Araneae; family Theridiidae; genus Parasteatoda; species Parasteatoda lunata. The sequence goes on from OX421971.1 coordinate 41,635,130, forward strand.
AAGTTATGTTTTCTTGTTTCAACTTAAATTCAATAGAAAGTTTCTCTGCGTAATTTGATTTGAAACTTACTTTAAAATATTCGGTGATTTACCTACTTTCCTGCTTTTATTCTTTTTTTTAAATAATCAACTGATTAATTATTTAATTTATTTAAATCATGTTTTTGAATTATCCAGCATCCTATCAAAGTCATTTATTTTAAACGTTTGAACAATTTAAGGTCTGTGAAGTGTTTAAGGATTCGGAAATTAGTTCAATTTAAGGCTTTGGAAATTAGGTTAATATGCAGATAATGCCTTTTAACTTTTCACGATTCGAGGGAATTCAATAAATATGAATTGTGGTTAAATATTTACTAAAACTGCATTTAAGTTTGTTTTTCTTTATTATAGAAATGACATGTTACAAATATATGTGCTAATAAATCATGCAGAAAGAAGGTTCGAATCAGCCAGTTTCAGCACTCTTTACACAAAGCATTCAAACGTTGTCTCCACGTGGACTTGACATCACTGCCGATAGACTACCAGCTTTACTTGCTGTTTAAGAATCATTCGCAAGAACGGAATCAGTCTAATGAAGTTAGTGGAAAATCTTATATACAATGATCACACTGGGTAACGAATTTCTTTTAGCATTTATACAAATACTTGATCTATACTATTTCGGGTGTGGGGATATCAAAGATGTAATTAGCTTTGCTCCTAAAGCTGTTACTGATTTTTAGTCATTTTTGTTCAAATGTTCAAATATAAAAACGTAATATACAACAAAGGACTCGCGTTAATGTTGCGACAAAATTTTATGAAACTTAGGCACATTATTAGGCTAGAAATTGTATAGGAAACCATGGCCAGAATTCTCTTCGTATGGGCACATCTCTATCATAAACTGCTTCTTCTTGTGCTTTTGAACAGATTAAAATTAGCTCCCCTAGCAACGTATAACGACATTTCTGGGTATGGATTCATATGCAATTTTAATCTTGATAATATGCCGGAATTTCTCTAGAAGTATTGCAGATTCGAAGAAACCGATTGTGAATTTGAAATCCCAGTGATACGAAAGTATCTAAGATCTGTTAAAAGAATATCATGCAACAGAAAAAAAATATTATTTGTATTATTTGTTAGCAAGCATGAAAAAAAAAATAGAACAGCTTTTCATAAGATATAAAGATTAGAGATTAGACTTCGATGTGAAAATTTAAAGATATAAAGATTAGAGATTAGATTTCCATCTGAAAATTTAAAGATATAAAGATTAAAGATTAGATTTCCATCTGAAAATTTAAAGATATAAAGATTAGAGATTAGATTTCAATCTGAAAATTTAAAGATATAAAGATTAGAGATTAGATTTCCATCTGAAAATTTAAAGATATAAAGATTAGATATTATGAGGAAAAGCAAATAGCAACCAAAAATTTATGCTACAAATATTGTTGCACAGTGCGCAAAAAAGAAAAAAAAATATTTTCTTGGTAAATCTGATTTACTACAATAGAAAATGCATTGTAACTTTATCAGGAACGTTTGGTTTTTACATTATGCAATGTAATCCGCATGCATATAAACACATATATTCAGTTTACTCTATCTTATAAAAATCTATATGCAATAATTTGAACTTTTGCACAGTATTAAAAATTTCACATTTAAATACATATCTATTTCAAATATGAAGAACTGAGAAGATCTTATGAAGCATAAATACATAAATTAGTGCCATCATTCATTTCCCTTTAATATGTTACGCTTGCAACAATGGTTAACCACTGAATGCGAGGAATAAAATTGACATTTAATCCATAGAGAATATAAGATTATTTCGATCATCCCTTTGGTATTATGTAATGAATAATGCATGTCCGATATCGAAATATTTCATCGCGTTTGTTGAGAAAGGTATTAAGTGTCTGATATTGGAAAGGGATTATAACTATCGAAACACCTTTTATTCTCTTGAGTTTTAGGTTTAGGAGATGGAGTTTCGATATTTGAGATCACTGCTGAATGGGATACTCCTATTTGACTGATTGGGGGGTATTAAGCTTTCTTTCGGAAGACGGAGATAGAGTTTTAAATATATTTAGTAATTCTTAAACTGGTTCATCTTTGTTTTCAGCCTCGGAAGAAGATAATCTGATTAATTTGGTTTTATTCATTTTGTGGACATGTATATATTTAGCAAAAATTTGCCATGCTTGATGGAGATTAAATTGAATCATTGAAAATTTCTTTTTAAGTTTAGATTTTGTTACAAAAGCGAGTTTAGTTTGAAGTAGATAAAACTAATCCATAGAGATTTATGGGTCCATAAAGAGCTATAGAGATTGACATACTTGTTAAAAAAACACATTTATTTACGGAGTGCAATATAATACAATTACGGAGTAAATAGGGACAACTGATCCCTTTAAGAATTTGTGTGGAATCACAAATTCTTAATACTTCGAATGTTTACTAAAAATACTGTTCGAGAAGTTTCGAAGTGTCTCCTCCTTTAATTTGAAGCACTTTGAACGTTTTATTGAAATGTATTAAATTTTTTTGTGGATAATTTTTGCCGGAATAATTGTTATAAAGACATTAATTTTTGATAAAATTTGGCCTTTTTTTGAAAATCAACTACTAAGACACTTTTTGAAGACATTTATTTAATATAAATACTATTTCTAAGATGTGATGGTAATATCCTGGACAAAATCGTGAATGCCGAAATTATGATGCAGTTTCGGTTTCGAATAAAATTTTTCTGGGATAAAGTAAATATATTTTCAGCACTGAGTAATGGCATCAGTGTATAGAATATCGGTCAGCGATTTTCCAATCCAGCTGTGTTTCACGAACCGATCTCTTGTTTGGAATTTTCTTATATAATAATAAAGGAAAATGATTTTTGACTTTTATTTACCTCACGTGACAAATTATAAAAGAAATTTAAACTTGCATTATATAATTGAGACCAACTAGAACCGAGGGAAAAATCTCCGTAAAATAGAACTAGTAAAAAGCCGTTGTAAATTAGTTACCAGGTACGGTAGTATATGGATTATAGTGAAAAAAACAACAACACCTAGAGTAGTATCTTTCATGAACAAGGGATTTTTCATCTTTTTTTTTATTTATCACAAACTTTAATACGATTTATATTTTGGCTGTGTAGTAAGAGAAGAATGGGTAATGACGAGTTTAGACATGTTGTCAATTTTTCTCTACTCTCAATATCACCTGTGAATATTTATTTGCTATTTGGTTTTTTCACATGATCATGTGATTTCACGTTATTTAATATGGTTTTGTCTTTTCTTGGATTTGTATAAACATTATAATAGCACGTAAAAAAGTTTCTTGAGACTTTTAATTCCGTCCATATAGTTCTACAGCATCCAAAATAATGTCTGTTTTAACGTTCTGGCTAATTTCAATTCTTCCTTAAATGTTATACGTTGTAAACATTTTTATTTACGTAAATTTCACCTTTATATAACAGCAGAATACTCAGACTGTAGAGTTCATTGCAAAGTTAGCGTTAAAAACAACTGCATTAATATCCCATGTCGATGTTTCTAAATTCTAAAATAATTAACCCTTCCACACATATGGCACACCTTTGTTCCTTTTATATATATTTTTCTGATGCTCTAATTACAAGGAAAATATATTTTCATTTTTTCATTCTAAAAAAAAAACAGTCTGACAGTTACTAAGAAATTGTTAGATTATCGAAATTATATCTGTATAAAAATTTAAATTCCAAAACAGTAGCTTGAACTTTTTTTAGTTCATGTTCAAAAAATTATGAATAATTGATTATGAATTTTAAAGAAATTTCAAGGATGAATAACTGTTTCTCTTAAATCGAAATAACTGCAAATAAGATCAAATTTGAAATATTATTGTTTGGAAGAGAAAGATTCTCTGGAAGATATTTTTATCTTTAACGCAGAAAAAGATACAGATCTTTCATGCTGTATTTCAGAAACATAAATTATTAAAATGCTAAATACAATATGTTTAATTTATTTTGACCTAAATTAATGCAAAATAATAAAAAAGTATAAAAATTATGTTCAATAAACTTTCTGAGTTAAAGTATAATGCAACAAAATGCAGCATTTTATACTAATTGAAGGAGCACATTAACAAAAAGAAAAATTCATATTTCAACATTCCTCTAATAACTAATAAACTTTATTCGTCTAAATCGAGTTTAATAAAATACCGATAACTTAAAGTTTAAAAACGCAAAATTAATGATACGCAGAATTTTCTTCATTATCTCTCTAGCGTTTCACGAAGCTAATAAGCATTCTATTTTTATGACAAACTTTTTCTTTACGGTGTTTATTTATTGACCATTCATTAAAATTTTTAAAGATAAACTTTATAGCTTGCTTTAAAAGTAATGTTATTGTGTTTAATAATAAAATTTCTTATTCAATACCTCGGGCTATAAACTTGAACGAAGCTATAATTTTGAATTTATTACTTCTGAAACATAAAGGTTCTTAAGATTCGAGAAATATATTTTGATAAATTGCTCGATTTAGCTGCTGAAGTAGATTGAAAATTTGGCGGTTTTAGGCTTGTTTTTAAAAACATATTTATTTTTAAATTAATTGGAGAATTTGTTTCACTTTATGTAGTTTTTAACAATGATGTTATGTTGTGCCATTGCATGTTTTTATAATTTGGATTTATTTGACAAATAGAAGAGCGTATTATTCCATTTTCTTGTTTTTTAAGAGATGCTTTTGCATCACAATCATATTATTGCTCTTTAGTTTTTATTATCATTATTTGCTTGTTGGATTACTTTGACAATATTGGTTTTTTAAAGTTTATATTTTCTTTTTATAAACAGCGTTGAAGAGCTGACCCAATTCTGAGATTACGATTAACAATATTCAACTCTGTTACCTTGTAATTTTGAACCTAACCCAGAAGACAAATGAACTTCTGAATCAAGCGTTAGGAAAAACTATCCTTCATAGACGAAATTTTGCGAGCAGTTTTCGTCATGCAAATAAAAATACAAGTTTATCGTAACGCGAACATCAGAAGTAATTTTGAATTTAAACTTCTGTTTTCAACTGATATAAAAAAAAGTGAATAGATATCTTGAATTGTGACCATCTGATAATCAAAACAATTACAATTTGAGGAAACTGTTGTGTTCTAACTATGTTGTGTTCTAGCTACACCTAAACTCCAGGTATAGTGGTACTACTGTTATTTTTTTTCTCTAGGTAAAATATTGAATAGAATGTTTCTATGTAAAATTTTGTATTTTTGTCGTGAAAAAAAACCTTACTTAATTGTCACACACACGTAATGGATCAGTCTTCTTTTGCACAGTAAAGTAGAAACAAAAAATTAACTATAAAGGAGCAATAGAATAATAATGCTCTAAATTTGAATTGTTTACAGACGACAGAACAGAGTGGGGGCAAGCATTGTCACTAAATACAATTCGAAATGTGATGTAAGCGTTGCAAATTAGATGGTAAGGCTAAGGCATTATTCTACTGGATGTGAAACTTACAAGAGCTTTGCATGATACCGTGCTAAATTCTTGGATAATTTTCAAAGAACTCTTCGTTATCCTTTCGAATTCACTCTTGTACTAATTGACGAACAACGAATTACAACTTCGCGCATCAGATGGCCCTTAATTAATCGAATTCAGTTTCTAAAATAAAGCAAGTATTTTTGTTAAGCATTGCTAGGATCGGATCTAAATTTCTGATAGCTATGAGACACGTTAGAAACAAAATCTATGATGTTTTGTTACAATGTTCGCTTCACGCGGATACTGTACGCTTACGCTAAGACTAACGATGGAACTTTACTTTTTAAAACAATATTGAGCACCAATGTGTATTATTCAGATTCGTATCTTTTGTTTACTTGTGTAAGACTTGCGTACCTACGAAATAAAAATTTATAATTGAATATTATACTGCGTTATATTGTCATTATAATAAAAAAAATATCCATAACTGTTACAAATTCTATTTTCAACAATATTCATAAATTCAAGAATTATTTACTTTAGAATAACGTCAGTGCCTTATGAAGTTCAAACTTACCTCCAACGACTACTTTAGGTAAACCCAAACTCCACCTGTTCTAGTGTTAAATATATTCCCACAAAGGTTTCCATAATACTACATGTGCTGTGTCCCCCGAAAAACTATTGTATTGCATTCGAATTACTTTCCTATTTTAATTTAAGTATAATTTTCTAATTTTTCGAAATTTATAACTTATATATTATTCAAAACGTTCTTTATATGCAAATTAACAGCTTATTTTGAATATAGAACAATAAATTGGAGGGAAGCAATTTGCATAAGCATATTTCTCCAAGGGTAGTTTTGACAAATAAGGTTAGAATGACTAAACATTAAATTGCTTTATATGTTAAGTCTATCACGCCATAAATAACAGTCTTAATATTGTTTGAAATTTCTGTTCACTTTATTTCATCCGGAATATGCTCAGATAACATTCAGACAGAAGTATGTTAAATATTTTATTATACCAGATCATAAAATTTTGTCCCAGTTCAACGACTCTAGCTTTAGAAGTTCTTAGAACGTCGTGCTCTTTATTTGCATTTTCAAAAATCATCTACCGCATATCGTTAAGAAGTTGAACATTTATGGCATCGTAAAAGTAAAACTATTTTTCCGCCTTTAAAAATTTTATTTTGAAAGTATTTTTCAATGTGAGATTAGGCAGTGAAGTAAAATTTACGAGATATCTGAAAAACAAAATAATGCATTTGATTATCGAAATATTTTTTAAAAGTTTCATCCTTATAAATATTTATACGAAATAAAACTTTATTCTAATGATGTTGTAAGACGCCAATTTATATTCATTTCTATTGAAAAATTTACTTTGCCGGCTATCTGGGAAGTATATATTGGTAATTTTTCATTTGGTTGGCATAGAAAGGCTGATTAATTAATCTCTTTTTTTTAAAAACTAAGTAGAAATATTAGTATGGCAAGATTATTTCCTTTTTTTTTGGTTCAAATGATGCTGTTAATCGCCAATTTATGCTTATTTCTATTGAAAAATTTACTTTTCCTGCTATCTGGGAGGTATATATTGGAAATTTTTTATTTGATTGGCATAAAAAGGCTGATTAATTAATCTTTTTCTTTAAATTTAGTTGAAATATTAGTATGCTAACTTTATTTCCTTAATCCCTTCAAGACTGAAATATAAAAGGATATAGCAAAAAACTGTTTTACAGTTCTGAATTTCTAATTTACTGCCATAATAATAAGTTAAAGAAATTATGAATTATACTGTCTGGGGGCTAATAATTTTAGGTCCACATACGTGGACTTCAGGTCTTAAGTAAGTAAAAGAGTGCAAACATTTCAAATATTAAATTGCACCTAAAGTATGAAAAAGCATGCATATTGTTATATTATTATCTATTTAAATGCAATAATAAAAAGATTTGATAATAATTTAGAAAAAAAAAAAAATTTTTTATAGGCACATTCGATTACTGTTTTAAATGTCAGCTTCAAAAGTATTTTAATTATACATACCACGAAAAATAAATAATTATTAAAAAGAATCTAACATTATTCATGAAAGTATTTAATTCTTGGGGGTAGATTTTGATAAAAATTATGGAAAAAAAAACACAAGAAGTTTAAGTTGTAAAATTTGTGCATGTACCTTAACATAAAACAGTTATTTAAAAGACACATTAAGATATTACTAAATAAATTTAATCTCCCGCAATAAATAGATATATCCTATAAAGATTTCCTAATACTATGAGATTTGTTTTGACTACTGCGCTGCCATAAATTTCGCCATACAATACCAAGGTACAGATACGTGAACCTGCATATTCGTGGCTGTATTATTTTTAAATATTAAGTAAATATAAATTTAAAAGCTTCATACGAATCACAGAACTACTAAATCGAAAAAGAAAAATATATTTTCAGATTAACTGAAATACTTAATATTTAAAATCAGTATAGTTTTCGAGCACGTGGATTTAGTCATTTTTCGATAATCACTTCTGTTTATGTGGGAGTCGACCTAAATAACTTATATTTTCTGAAATCTCTTGGAATACCCAGGAAGCTTACGTCCACGAATGTTTCAGTGATGATAAAACTATAAATTTATCGTGGTTTCAGAAACTAAGATGAAAAGCTCCAAATATGAGGACCGAGGTAATGAAGAGGTTAAAGATTGAATACAAAGATTGCATACAAAAATAAATATCATTTTTTTGCTTTTACTACAAACTTTGTTTTTGCTCTTTTTTCTTTCTGGTATTCTCCAAGCTCTGAAGTGCAACATTTTGTTGGTTTTGAAAACTTACTAATGAGGCAAACCTTCACTTTTAAAATCTTAAAGATGGCATATTAAATCCGGCGCCAATGAACCCTTGCTTCAGCAATAGGCATAAAATCTGAAATAAATCTTCAAAAAGTAAATTTAATCTGAGTTTAAAAACTCTATCTATTCTTGATTTGTAAATGATGATTCATTCTCGATTTCAGAAGGTTTTCCAATCCTTGTTTTGTAAATGCAGATTCAATCTCAATATGAGAAGGTTGTTTAGGTAAGCTTAATGTGAATATCATAGCGCGTAAACCAGCATTGTTAAATGTAACATTGTTTCAAGTTTTTATACTTTATTTACGAATTATTTATGAATCTTTCTGGGCTTTGTTGAAAAAGTTGTTGCTGACATTAAAATCTATCTTACACAGCTATCTGGGTTATTTTTAATCATGTAATAGAGAATAACATTAAAATTTGCGCATAGTAATTCTCGCATTGAGAAAATGTGGTAGTAATCAGTTTAAAAGATTAAATACGTAAGCCTGGAACAATTTAGAAAAAATTTCCCACAGCGATAATTATCATTGCTTGTCAGTTTATAAGTTGTAAACATTGAAAATATATTTTTCAGTTTATAAATCGATAATTTACAACCAATCACAATTGAAGAAAATGCTCCGAACCTGAATTTATAAATAACAATTAGTTTGTGAGTAATAATTTGTTAATAAATCACAGATAGTTCCCAAGTGGTCAATCGTAGTTTATCTCACACGAAAGAATAAAAGTGTTCTATAATTTAATTAATAATTGACAATGAGTTTACAAGTTATAAATAATAGTTTTCCAGTTTCAAATGAAGAAAGGTGTTATATAACTGTATTTATATAGTAAGTTTTCAATAATAAATTTGACACTATATGTGTCAAAATTACTATTTAATTACTACTACTAGGAACAACAGTTTAAATCTGAATTTCTGTTAAACAATAAATTTATCAGATGTAAATAGTATTTTAGAGAGAAATAAGAACAAATGATATAAAATTGATCTGTTATGCTGGAATTTAAATTAGTTATTTGTATTTGTCTCTTTAAAAAGTTATAAATTAAAAATTAGAAATGTGAATGAGGAAAATCTTTTTTAATTTAATTAATTTATTAATTTTTCTATGCTTAGAGTTTTAAAAAACTATGGTTTTGCTATCTCAATTTGGTCATTATCGTTCTCATGTATACAATGAGAAAAAGAAAAAAATGATCAAAACTAACAGAACATATTAAAAGTAAACGTGTTTCTGGCTCTATGGTAAGTCACAATCTCGGTAATTTTTATCCAAGCACTTTGGCAATGATTTTGATAAAATTAACAATAAAATATGTAACAATTAAAAAAACAATAAAAAATATGTAACAATATAAAAACAATATGTAACAAAAAAAAAGTATGTAACAATAAAATGATTTTTTTTTTTTACCTTATATTTGGTAATGAAGTAAATTGTGGTTATTTTATCATGATACTCTAGAGCGTGACTTAAAAGCCATTTATGTGATTAAAATTAATTTTCAGTTTTGTAATTATTTCTAAATGTGTTTATGTGTCGTGGTGGCGCCACCTTTTGGGAGAGTACAAAAATCATTGAATTCAAATTAAATTGATGACGATTTTTTTTCTTTTTATCAAGAAATCAAACAAAAAAACAAGGTAGAAAGTAAATAAAATAAAGTAATCAAGTTATTACTTTCTAGTTTTATTGTATTTTAACCGTGTTAAATCGTTGGCTCCGAAAAAGATCTAGAACCATTATTTTGAAAATGAGGATTCTCATTAGACTGCTGTCATTCGAAACTAAACAATTGCCGCATGAATGGCTTAAATAACGTACATTTCTGTTTTGTTAACCAAAATTATGGATTTTGCTTTTACAAGAAATGTAATTAGCAAACAGTATGGTAATTTTACCAGATCTTTTTACCACCGTGTGTAAGATTATATTTCTCGTTCAAGTTTTACCATGTCTTAAGTTTCTAACATTGAGTAAAACCTGATAAATTATATTTTAGTCATTAATCTGAAATTAAAATTAATTAACTAATTTATTTATAACCAATAAAACCAGAAAATCTCTATATTATAGTATGTATTTATTGCATGCTTTGTAAATATTGTAATAAAATACAGATTATTTTTATTCTCTATACAAAATCAGTCCATTTTTGCTTGAAATTTTCAAAACATTGATGAAACAAAACAAATAAAAAATTTCATTTTGTAGTTCCTTTATTCCTCGGCTTAAGCCCTCTGGCTACCAAAAACTTGATTTGAAAGAAATTTAAATCAAAAACCGTCTTTGAAATAGTTTTTGTGTTCTTTGTTACATAAAGGAAAAGAAAAAAGCAAGTCAAGTACATATAAAATAATAAAACAATTTACATCATTTCAATATTCCTATCTTGGGAGCAATTCAAAATAAATTTAGAAAAAAATTGTAGTATTTTGTTTTATGCTTATATTTATTCATGCTTACGTTCAAATTAGTTTGAAAGTTATTAATTAGATCCTGAAGGGGAATTAAATTTATCTTATTTTTGTAAATTACGTTTCCATTACGATCAACTTTTATTTTATTACTTTTATTAAAAATGATAGGAAATAAATTAAATTTCTTGCATTTATTTCACAGAAGTGTTTTTTAGTTACAATGTAAATCAATATTTAAATCTGAAGTAAATTCATTACTATGAATACTCATTACTATGAATCTCATTTTATTTTGCCTTTTTTACTTTTATTTCCAATCATAAAATTGAAGAACAATTTTAAAACTTTCATGTCTTTATTCAGAAGGTACCTTTATGCTTAAAAGTTTTGCTTCCTGTTCTTGCACGAAATGTATGAAAATTTAAGTTTCTGATTTTTTAAATTTTTTCTTACTGACCTTCTAAGAAAAAAAGTAAATAGTTTCGAAAGTATTTTTCTTCAAGCTCCTTTTTTTCCAAATCAGTTGGATTCAAAGCACAAATAATTTTTGATCAGTCGATTTAATTTGAATATTTACTGTAAAATGTTTTCTTAAAATGACTTTCTAAATAGATGGATTGAGAATTTATATATTTTTCATTTTGTTGTATCATTATTTGCTATAAATAATGTCCTAGAGAATTTTTTTTGAAATCTTGAATTTTTAAAAACAAATTCATGTATTTTTGAAAGAATCAGAAAGAAAATATTTCTATAAGACGATTCCTCTCAGAAGGGGAAATCCAAAATTACAATCCCATTTTTATTTACACGGATAAAATTATTTTTATGCATTCACACTTTGAACTAAGATGTTTTAGTCACTGTAAAAGCATGTCGATTTATTATCACTGTGTAAATGTCACTGTAAAAGACTGAAATTGAGGATTATAAACTTTAATGATGCTGTGATAGATCGCTATCTATTATAATCAGATAAATGTCACTGCTAAAGATTAAGATCAATTTCTACCGGAGAATGTCAAAAATCAAGAAGTCGCAATGGTAGATGTCCGAAATCTATGATAAATGTGATTTGTTATTAATTCTTTCATCAATATTTGAACACAAATTCGATAATTACTGTTGGGAAAACTGGGCAGGTGTGGTGATAACAGGTATTCTTTTCCCTAATGTTTATTTTTTTTAAATTTAAAATGCTTATCCGGCTTTCACTTGCGCGGGATTCCCTACTCTGGTGATTTTTCTAAGAGTTAAGTGCCATTGAATACGTAAGCTCTCAAATACAAAACAAAAACAAGATTATTTTTAATTTTCCAGCACAGCTTTAAAAAAAAAATAAGGCTTCAGCGAGAACAAACTGAGAAATCATCCTTTTAATTTCAGTTAAGCTGAGATTTTTTCTTCTTCTTTATCTCATTGTCTTTCGGGAAAAAAATTATCCAAAATATGCTAATTTTTTTTGTTCATGGAATGACTTCACTCTTGAAAATAGTTCATCAACCTGACAACCCTTCTGATTCTGTATTGGATAGTGATGAACATTGAATAATCAGTGAATGGATAGTGAGTGCAAGTTTTTTATCTGTTTTTTTTATATAGTTATAAGACATGAAATTATGGCTTCATGCCTTTTTGCATGAAAGCTTTATGCATGAAATTATGGCTTTAAGAATGTTATTTTTTATGCGTATATTTTCGATTTATTACGTAATAAAAAGCCATAAGAATTACATATTATTATTAATGTTAACTGTAGTAGCAAGTGGTGCTAACAGATAAGTAATCAAACATGTAACAATTTACCCCACCCCATTCTTTAGAATCAAAAATTAGAAAAGAATTAGAAATAGGCTAAGATTAGTAAAAGTGATTGTTAAAGCTAATGGGACACAGAAATTTACCAGATTAGTTGAAATAAAAGTGTGATACCGGCAAATATGACAGAGACGTTTTTCAGTTCACAAACAATTTAGGTATATGTTAGAAAATAAGCTAAAAGCGTCTTTTAGTGTAATAATATAGATAGTGCTAGAAAGGCCTAAAAAATACCATAAAGGTACAATAAAATATTTTTGGAAACTTTTTATTGTTATTTTTAGGCATTTGACAGGCATGAATTGCAAAATGTTTCAGTAACAACAAAATAATGCGGGCCGTTTAACGCCTGTCAGAAGGCAAGTCTGAGATGTCATGTTAAGGTCTACATAGCAGCCGCAATTTTACTTTAAGGAGCAGTTGTTGTTTTACTTAATTTACTTAATTTGTTTTACTTATTTTACTATATTAGCCCGCAGGAAAATTGTGATTCAAATTATAAAACAAAACCTCGAGGACATTTTAGCCGCAGATCAACTGACCCCAGTCATGAACCAACAATAGAACATGTCATCGTTATTTTATACTGATCAACTTTTAGCCTTACATTTTGAAATTTTATCTACTTTTGATTTTAGACTTTATCGACTTCTATTCAGACTTTTAGACATTTACACTTATGACTTTTGGCTCTCATTGATTTCAGTTTCGAGATTTTATTTTCATCTCTTGTTTCCTTATTATTATAATCATTTAATTCTCGACATTTACACCGACTCTTTTAGCTTTCATTGCTTTTAATACATGTTTTTAATTGTAAAAAGTTTTGGTTAATTCATGTATAAGTGATCACCACCACTATCATTTGACAAAATTTTACTGTACTTTTAGTTTTTAGCGTAATTTTTTAATGTAATAATTTAATTTTTAATTTCTATTATCCGCCCCCCTTGGGGTGGGTCGGAGTTCAACCTATCTTAGTTTCTCAATGGGCTATTGGTGATGATTTGGGAAACTTCCCTGAGGATGCTCCAAAGACATGTCATCATAATTTTGATTCTCTGTGGAGACGACGGCTCCGACAAAGCTGAGCACAAAATTGTTTAACGAGGACCAGTACCACGCTACATTGTTCTTTTGTCAGACTTTGTCCTCTTCGCAGAAAGTGTGACAAAGACTGAAATTTAACACAAAGCACAAGAAATTAAAAGTATTGTTAATTGTCATCTTAAGTTATTTTGATATTAATATCGATAATTCATTCTTGCGAATTTCAATTTATTATTCTCTAAAAACGTTAGAATAAATTTTTATTTGAGGAGATAAAAATTACAATTCACTACAACTAAGCGGTGCCGCAATATTGATTGATCCACCATAAATAGAAATTAAATCTTCTTCAAAACTATTTTTATTTACGAATACGCATTATAAATAAATGAGTGTAAAATTGTTGCAAAAATATCTAAAACGAATTTAATGTGCCCTCCTTAACTCAGAGAAACGCTATTTTAATTAAAATTCTTCTTCAATAAACAAGCAAAAATGGCACTTTAATTGCACTCATGGATTTACGAATAGTAGTGTGGAAACCTAAATTGCAACGCCGCTTTAATTTTCAACATAAGTTGCATTTCAGATAACTTAGAAATGATAGCTTAGAAATGTGGAACAATTTCCTATAGCTTCGAAACAATTTAAATGTTTCAGAGATTTTCGCCCCAGGATATACACAAAGAAAAATCAAAACTCGCTGATTTAAAATACTTAGAATTATAATAGTAACTGATGCAAAGTTTACATTAAAGGATAGTCAACTAAGTAAATTCAAATTTTGTAACTTTATACCATCGAAAGTTACAAAACATTAAATATTTTGCTGTGAATATTTTCTTATAGTCAATGCTTCGAAATAGTTAGAAAAAGATGCGAATTGAAATATGCTTCCCACACGCAAAAGTTTATTGTAAAGGAATACATAACAATGAGACACCATAGAATACGAAGTCTGATAAAATTTATTTTTGATTATTTTCTATGGTTAAAATTATGAGTTAAAAAACATAGAGATACAGTAATATTTTTGGCAAGCTATAAAATTAAAGTTCAAATTTAATTAAGTATTAAGTATTAGACGTGCACATATTGATAAGACATATATATTCATGAGTACTCTCAATATATTTCTTAAGGCCGGGATAGCCTGGTCGTTAAGGCACTGGGCCCATGTCTAAGAGGTCGTGGGTTCGATCCTCGCCGGCCGAAGACTCCCCGTGTAGTAAAATGGTGACTGATGCACGCTAAATCTGTCGAGTCTCAAAGTCCTCCATGTTCCCATAACAAATCAATACCTCTGGGGGTACTGATCCAGGAGTTTCCTTGTCTTCTGGATTGGTTCAAAAAATTACAAGGCTACGGAGTTGAACATTAGTAGTCGTAAACCCATGAAATTGGGTCGGCTGTTCAACGACGGTTATAAAATAAAATAAAATATATTTCTTAGAATCCATGTCTTTTTTAGAATACTCCTGAAGAAGGAAGTTAAAATTTAGTTTAGTTATGAGACATACACATAATGCAATATGGGTTTTAAATGATATTATGTAATCTCTACTTTTAATATACTTTTTTAGAATTTTGGACCTTTTTAGGATCCTTGTCGAGAAGAAAGCGCAAATTTAATTTAGTATAAGATATCAACACAGTGTTCCGTAATTACTACTCTCAACATATTTTTCGAAATCCTTGTCCTTTTTATAATCCTTGTCGAGAATAAAATTCAAACAATTTGATATTAGGCACACACATTAATGCATCGTGGGTTTTACATGGTGTACACATAATGAGTATCTGCAATATAACTTTTTAGAATCTTTGTCCATTTTAGAATTTTTTGAATTTTTTGACGAGAATTAAGTAAACTTAATGTACAAATTAAAGGTTATAAATTATTATTTAAAGGAAGGAAAAACAAAAGCTTTATCAAAATCTAGAGTGTCTGACAGTCTAGAGTGTGAAATCTGAGTGATTCATCTGACTTTAATACTCACTCTTTTTTTCATATTCATTTGAAAACTTTATGAGTAAATAATATTTTGTTTCAGATAAGAATAAATATATAAGTAAAATGTAAGTAGCAAAATCATTAAGTAGTATATAATCATAAACTTTTGCATAAGCATTTAATTTTAAAAAATAATTAAACTTGCGAAAGAAAACAAAATGTAATATATATAAATCTTACAAGACTGAATATCATGGATTACAATTTTTTCTTTATTGACTAAATTGTAACCAAGAATGAGTGACAGCCTACAACACTGAAAAAATCTCCTAAACTTATTACTTTAGCATTTTCTTCAGATTGAAAACACGTCAAAACATGATATGTAGTCTCCGAAGAAAAGCCTCTTTTTATAGAAGCAGAAATTCATAAATATTTTTATGAATTCAATAGTTTGCATATTCCGAGTAAGTAAATATTTATCTTCAATGCAATATATCAGGGTTGAAGGATTTTAGAATTTTTATAAAGGTTTGTACATAGATAATAAATTTAGTGCTACTTTTACCCGAAGATTTATAGCAGAAATAAATAAAACACTTATGGATATTTGATAATACACAAGCGAAAAATAACACATTAAATAATATATATATATATATATATATATATATATATATATATATATATATATATATATATATATATATATATATATATATATATATATATAATGAAAACGAAGAAAAAAATATATTTAAAGATAAGATAAAAAATTACAAAAAATAAGAAAACAAAATAAGGAAAAGATCCCATCATCATCTCACACGACTATATCCGCAAAATCCAAATTGCTTTTGAATATTTGACGAATTTGATTCGTCAGTTACCTTTGATTGGCTCCAAACTGAATTTGGAAATGAACTTGGTATACTGCATAATTCAAAATTTTTTTTCTCTCTCTCTCTTTATATATATATATATATATATATATATATATATATATATATATATATATATATATATATATACCTACCGCGATAGCACGAGGAAGGTCACTGTTAACAGTAGAACATTCTACGACGTTAGCCATTGTTTTAAATTTAACAAATCAATTTTCGTATATTTTAAAAATACATCAGTGATAATTGCTAGCGTTTAGCTCTGTTTGATCAAGAAATAGTTGAATGCACGTATTTAAATGTTTAATTATTTTATATTCGCTATAGCAGTTCTTTCCATAGTTTAACTATAGTTTAATGCATGTATTTAAACATTTAATTATATTATATTCACTATACCAGTTTCGCTATACCAGTTTCACTTCTTTTGAATGCTAGTTAAAGAACTAGGAAATTGTGCGCAGAGGTAGAAACATGTAAATAATTATATAAATAAAATTTAAGAAAGAAATCTCAAAAAGTTGCAAATTTAAAGTGTAAGGAACCTCTGGATAATATAAGAGAATTTTTGAACTTCTTTTGGCAGCAATGGCACAAGTGAGCAAAATGGAAAGAGAAGAAGTGCATTCTAGTTTTGTAAGTATATTTATAGATATGGTGCACATTTACGCATATGTTCAACTTTACATGAGAGGTCTCCTTTAGATAAAAGTTGAAATATTTATAGTGGCAAACTTAACTATAATTATATTTAATATTTATGGTGGCAAATTCCGATTATATTAAAATAGTGTGATTCGAAAGTGAAAGATGTGCTTCTTAAAATCAGGCTTCTGTTGCCTTTTAGCTTGGAACTTTATATTTTGCATAGTTTCAAATAAAATGTATGTAAAACTGCCTTTAATATTAGAAAATTGCATGATTTGAAATACACAATGCAATAATAAAAGAGGCACTTTGAACTTTTGGCATTTTTCTAAAATTTTCAAAGAGTACTTAGAAGATTCTTTTATAACTTTAGAGGTGCTTAGTTTGCGCAATTTTTTATACTTAGCAATACCATTTAAAGATTTCAGTGGTTTGGGAAACCTACAATAAATAACGAAAGGAAACAAGTATTTCTTAACACACTATGCCAGAAAATCAAGCAATAAGCTTGTAACTTGTATTAGGTACTTTAGATACTATTTTTAATAACCGCATAAAATTTTATAAACCTAGTGTAAATATTACGGATATTTAAAAAAAGAAACTTTTTAAATATTCAGTGGAATCAAACAAAATTGTTAAACCTATTTAAAATGTATTGCAAAATTTCTTATTTAACATTAAAATAAATGAAGTTAAAAATTGTACAAAATCTGAGTAATTAAAGCAGTTCTTGTATACTGTGCGAGGAAAATTTGAATTTGTTTTATCTTAATTTTATAGTGAATCGTATTTGGCAGCTAATGAAAAAATTTGAATTTGAATACCTCTATAGTAGATTGTTTTGAACATTCTTTTAAAATTTACAAAAATTACTTAGCAAATTGCTTGAAACTTCTTAAATTTTAAATACTAGGAGGCTTCGCCCCCTGCTCGCTGGCGCTCGCCAACCCCCGGAACTGCTTTCGCAGTTCATTTATAAAAATGTCTCGATTTTCATAAACATTTACTTTAGATTTACGAAATTTTATGCTATCATTAAAAAAGATCGATACAAGTTACAAGCTTATTGCTTGTTTTTCTAGCATTGGGTGTTAAAAAATATTTTTTTAAAATTTTATAGTAAGTTTTCCAAATCTCTGAAAGCTTTAAATTTATTTCTAAGTATGGAAAAGCGCATGAACTAAACATCTATAAAGTTATAAAACAATCCGTCATGTATTTTTTGAGAAATTTAGAAAAATGTCAAAAACTCAAAATGTCTCTTCCATTACTGTAGGGTAGTGTATGTGTAACATATTACTGCGCCATTAGAAATAACTCAATTTACTATTATTTGTTAACACCGTACAATAAAACTTTTTAGTGAATAAAATTTTAAAAATAAGTTTAAAGAAACTTTGCTATGTATAGATTTATTACTAAAGAAACAGTGGAAGCAGTGTGATTTTTAATTTTTTTGCTAACTTCATAAATATAAATGGGGGGAATCTATATTATTTCTACGACTATGGGCAATATCTAATAAAAAAATTTAAAAAAAAAATCACTTTTATTTTTTTGTAGTAAAAGGAGCAAATTTTAAAATGGAATTTCTGGAAAAAACTAAGTGATACAAAAATGAAAATATTTTACGATTTATATCAATTGTAAAGGATAAATAATTCCAAAAATAAATAAATAAATATTTTTATAATCAATTTTAAACAAATAATGAGTTGTGTTTTTATTATTTTATAAATTTGTTTTTGCAATATTGTTTGATGAATTTGTATTAAGAATGCAACTTAGTGTGTATGATTAATTAAATTTATTTTTGAATTTTTTTAATGCAACTTATCATGTTTAAGCCATTTAGATAGAAGCATCAACTGCATTTTATCTGAATTATCCAAATAGTAAGATTTGTTGCCATGTTCTATCAGATGCAGGAAGAATTAGGTCACACCCATGCTTTCAAATTGATGACACTACTAGCTAAAGAATAAATCTTTGTTCTCTTTTTCTAGAGGAAGTTACTTTTGTTACTCCTGGAACAAGGGATGATGGGAGATTCAATCGTCCTCTATCATTAATCGACTTACCCCTTTATCTCATTCTATGCTGTTCACCATTCACGCTTTCTTTTTACGTTGTCAGTGAAGAAAGAGAACTGGAAGAGAAGTTTGAAATGAAAGAAATTCCGGATGAATTCACCACACTCAAGCAGAAGCTTAACTAGAAGAGGAAGTAAAAAAAAATGAATGCATTGGGAGGAAAGTAAAACCACGGATTAAGAGCTATTTTTCTTTTTTGCATTTCTTTTAGCTTAAGTGAGAACAATAAAAAAAAATCATCAAAATAGAATGGATTTAAGAGAAGTTATTAATGCTATATTATTATTATTATTAGCATTTGGAAATTAAAAGAGAGATCTAAAAGATTCTATAGCATGATTTTACTTTCGTCTTCGAAAGCAGGTACGATGTTAGCTTTTCTTTACAAAAATATTCATTTTACTTATAGTAACAATTACAGAGACATTGCTAATTTTAGGTAGTTTCAAAAGCTGTGACGTAGACGATACTGTGCTGTCATTTGTTGGCTCATTGAAAATATTCAAGAACAATTTCTTTAGACCAAGCGTGGCTAGTTCAATGCATGATTATGGCTAATCAAAAAGAGGTCTAAGTGTTAAATGTGCATAATTTTTTTTGTAATGGTGAATTTACATGAGCGTTAATTTGTTTGAAAATACCTTTATGTGTCAAGGAACACGTACTAAAAATTTTAAAGAGGAATATAAGTTCAAGAAATGCTAAGTTTGTACACGCATATAGCTAATAGATGGGAGAACATTTTGCGAATTTCTTTATAATTTTTTGCAATGATGAATTCATTTGAAGCTTGCTTCATATTAGAAAGTGTGTTTCATGTTTGAAAATATGTATATATGTCAAGATTTATGTAAGAAGAACCAAATATTGCTAAGTTGAGAGAATGCATATAAATTACATAAATGAGAATATTTTTTCGAATTTATTTATAAAATTTTTCTAAGTGAAATTCAGTTGAAATGTGTTTGAATGTGAAGGTGGAAGAGCCAATTTGTTTTAAAATATTCATCTATGTTAAAAATAATGAACTTGTTTAGTCCAAAATATGCTTATTTAGGGGAGTAAATACAGCTCTTTAACTTCTCTTTCTCTTCGTTAAATTTTTATTTTTTTTGCAATGAGGAACTTTTTTGAAATTTGCTTTAATATTAAAAATTGGGTGCCAATATGTTTGAAAATACAAATATATCAGAAGAAAAAGATAATGCATTGTCCAAAAAATGATAAATTCAGATTTCTTTTTTTAATTGCAGAATTTATTTGTAACTTTTTTTCATATTAATTCAGTTTTAACCTACAAATGTATTTCAATAATAATTTGTATGAAATTTGAGGAAGAACTTTATTGGTCCAAAATATGCTAAGCTTATAGCATTCATATCGCTAATACAAGTGAGGGCAGTGAGCGAATTTTTTATATTTTTTTGCAATACTGTATTCATATTAAAAGGTAAGCATAAATTGAGCATTAATATGTTTTAACTAAAATACAAACATTCATTAAAATTTTAAGTAAAACGTTTATATTCTAAAACACATAGCATGCATATCATTTACATAAATAAAAACATTTTACGATTTTTTTATAATCTTTGAAATACGGAATTCTTATGAATTTATTCTCTATTAAATAACCGTGTATGTAAAGCAATATATATATATATATATATATATATATATATATATATATATATATATATATATATATATATATATATGTACATATTTATATAATATTAATTTGAATAAAGAATAATTATGTAATGCTTATAGCAAATAAACATTTGCAAATAATGAATATTTTTGTTTTTATTGTAATGGTTTTACAATTGGTTGAAAATCTAAGAAGGAATAAAGGTAAAAATATTTAGTACCATCCAAAATAGTTCTATATTCAAAAGATTAGTGGTTTTAGAATTCTTTAAAATATCCTGACGAAGCTTTTCGCTGTTTTTAA